>CM042245.1:56241133-56308633 GCA_023566225.1 Romanogobio albipinnatus | reverse complement strand
CCAGCAGAGCCAATCACTCTTCACACTAATGTGTTGTATGACTGCAGCTGACCTGATCCTTGGCTTATCGTTCACTGCTGTGACTCTTCCTTGAACTATTCTTCCTATTCCTCTTCTGTACGGTGTCTTCTCTCTGGTGAAGTCACGGCTGCGGAGGCGATTCTCCATTGCACACAGATTACCCATGATTAATAGCACAGCGCGTGGCTCACTAAGGACCTGGGCCGTCACTCTCTAGACCGGCGGGAATATCATCAGCGGAGAAGCTGCCGGGGAGGATGGATTGTGACCAGGGCTTTTTGTGGCAGGTTTGCCTTCATGTATGATGATATTAGCAAGGCTAATATAACGAAAGCTTATCTAATCTGAGGTAATACGGCTTCCACTCTGCACAGCATGATCCTACACAGCGTGATATAACTGTGTGTGTGTGTGTGTGTCTCGAACAGATATGATATATTACAAATAAGAAGCAACAGCCTTAGCTAGCACATTTCTAAAGTTCAAATGAGGTGGGTATTCTTTTTACAGGATCTAAATAGCCGAATAGTATTTCCCAGGTCACCTTTCCCAGTGCAATATGGAAAGTAGTTTCACAGATTGTAGAGAAAATTAGTTTTGTTTTTCATTTTCTGAAGAAAACACTTGGTCTTTGATTTACAACACCCTGAAGAACAAAGGAAGCAGAACTAACTGTGAACAAAGCTGGCCTTTAAAAAATTAAAGACACTAAAGTGAAGCAAAAACATCTAAATGTCACAAAGATCCAGTTTAGGTACGGTGTCTCAGAAGTAGTAATTGAAATTAGTGTGCAGGCTGCTTGTGTTATTTCAGTCATAATATTCCTTATGCAAACTTAAATCTTCATAACATCATTCATCACAGAAAAATAGTACAATATTTCATGCTCCAGAGAGATTATGCTTACACCCACGAGAGGATTACCATAACAGGAGTGCAGTTACTAAGAACTTTGCCATGTTTCAGATCATGTTGTAATATTACTGTGCATATCAATGTATTTCACCCACTGATCCGCTTGAAACGTGCATTTACACACTCCTGCAGCACACTGAGCCAAATCATTTACAATTACAAAAAAACAGCTCTGTACGGAGAAACAAATACATTTCCATAAATTTTGGCTAACAGCCATTATATTGTTCTACAGATACTCAAAACTTGGCTTTAAAAAATAAATAAAAATAGCCCAAGCTTAAATCAGCATGCATTTCAAATATATGAGGAACGCATGGGGCTCCCGAATGGAGATCGGGTCACACGGTGAACTTAACAAAACCCAATAAAAAGATCTGCCAGTGATTTATGCGAGACCCGTAATTTGATTCTACAACATGCCAACCTCAAACAAATCTTTTACAATTACAAAAAAAGCCCTTTATGGGGAAAAACGGCATCTTCATTACTGTTAATAATGTACATTTTAGCTAACAGCCGTTATATTGTTGTAGAGACTCACCCACTTCAATTACATCAATGCAAAGTAAACTTGACTTCAAAAAAATCTAAATAACCCAAGCTTAAATCAGTTTAGCATGCATTTCAAATATATGAGGAACGCATGGGGCTCCCGAATGGAGATCGGGTCACACTAGGGTGACCATATTTTGATTTACAAAAACCAGGACACTCGGCCCAGCAATGAGATACTCAAATGATACTCGAAGTTTACTCAAAGATTTCCATACATTTAAAGTATGCGCCCTTTGTATGGATAGAAAATTGTTATATTAGGGCCAGAACAGGACTTGAAAACAGGACATATCCTGGGAAAACAGGACGTTTGGTCACCCTAGGTTACACGGTATACTTAACAAAACCCAATTTTCAATTACATCAATGCAAAGTAATCTTTACTTAAAAAAAAATTCAAAATAACCTAAGCTTAAATCAATTTACCATGCATTTCAAATATATGAGGAACGCATGGGGCTCCCGAATGGAGATCGGGTCACATGGTGAACTTAACAAAACCCAATAAAAAGATCTGCCAGTGATTTATGCGAGACCCGTAATTTGATTCTACAACATGCCAACCTCAAACAAATCTTTATCTTCATGACTGTTAATTATGTACATTTTGGCTAACAGCCGTTATATTGTTGTAGAGACTCACCCACTTCAATTACATCAATGCAAAGTAAACTTGACTTCAAAAAAATCTAAATAACCTAAGCTTAAATCAATTTACCATGTGTTTCAATTATATGAGGAACGCATGGGGCTCCCGAATGGAGATCGGGTCACATGGTAAACTTAACAAAACCTAAAAGAAAAAAGATCTGCCAGTGATTTATGTGAGACGCAGAGCCAACCTCAATCAAATTTTTTACAATTACAAAAACAGCCCTATATGAGGGAGAAAAAAAAGCCACGTCATCTTCACGACTGTTAATAACTTGAATTTTGGCTAACAGCCATTATATTGTTCTACAGAGACTCACCCACTTCAATCAATGCAAAGTAATCTTGACTTAAAAAAATTCAAAATAACCCAAGCTTAAATCAATTTACCAAGCAAAGTAATCTTGACTTAAAAAAAAAAAAAATAACCCAAGCTTAAATCAATTTACCAAGCATTTCAAATATATGAGGAACGCATGGGGCTCCCGAATGGAGATCGGGTCACACGGTGAACTTGACAAAACCCAATAAAAAGATCTGCCAGTGATTTATGCAAGACCCGTAATTTGATTCTACAGATATGTGGAGTGATTATCTTAACCAGTCACCTTTGGAAGGCATTGATTTCCTGAGGAGCCGTGAGCACGCCGGCCGCTGTTCATGCAGCACTTTATTGACTCTTTATGATTCCGCAGAGGAAATGTCAAAGTGCACGTATTGGTTTTTGGGGGGTGATACCATTCTCAAATGCAGGAGGGTAGATCAGATCAGACTTGATATCTTTATGCTGGTGGAGAACGGAGAGAGGTAATAGTCGGTGCAATGAAAATCCACACAAATTGATTTTTGAAGCATTAAACGAAGCACATTCTTAATAATGGAAGCATATTTTACATGCGGTGCAGTTTTATCTACTTCTCCACTGTGGTTCATTTCACAAATGCTGAAACCGATACGACATTGACTCTTTGTAATGATATTAATTCAGGGCTAGTCATTTTTTTCATTACAAACCAATTATGAAGTCCTTTCGCTTGGCGTGGTTGCCAATCAGACAATCGTTCAATAAATACAGACTCAAGGCCGTGTTTTGTTATCCATGACAAAGGGAACTGCTCATTTTTTCAATAAGATGCCTTTGTTTCCTTATCAAATGATTCATGTCGTTGCTTTCTTATCTTGAGCTATGCGAAGGGTTGGGGGTCTGTGTTAATAGAACGCCATCTATCCCACGGTTCTAGCGTTAAATAAGAATATAAATAAGCTTGTTAGTGTAAGGAATAATTGGTATATCCATAATTGTCTAGCGCACAGCGCAGCAGTCACAGTGAGAGGCTAATGTGACTAAAGAGCAATGAGCTTTTATCATGAACCACTGTGATAGGAAATCAAACACCCGAGTTTTAGCATTCGAACAACCACTGAATGACTATGTTTGCATTAATATTATACTTCTACAGCTTTAAAAGCACATTTAAAAAAATGTATTCATCCAAAAATTTATATTCTAGTCATTGTTTACTCAACCTCATGTTGTTCCAAACTTGCAATACTAACAGCATACAGGTCTGGAATATAAATGATGGCTGAATTTTTTTTTAGGGCTAAGCTACCCTGTCTTCAAACATTTCAGAGAAGCTTCTTGAGCTGCAAACCATCTGATCAATATCTCCACCCACCCGGTCGCCTCTCACCCATTTGTCTGTTTCCTACAGAGCACCTGAAGCTAATATCCATCAGCCTGAGTGAAATCCTGATCTAGACTTCTTTAGGTTACCCTTTTAACATGTGAAATGTTCCGAAGGCTATCGCCTGCTGGGTCAGGTGAAAGGGTAACCAGCAGGAGATGTTATTATCTGTAGCCCACAGCAATATTCTGCCACCTATAGCTCACACGCACAGAAACAAACAATCGCAGCGCCGCACCACCAACGGGAGGACTTGAGGATCAGATGACAGAAAACTGAATTTCTTTGGGACAAACTTTTTCAATTTAGGGCAATTATTCATTTTAAAAATGCAGTGATAAAAAATAACATCCTCTGGACCCACATGTAAATTTGTCCTACCATTGGAGAAATTACTTCTTGAAGAACCATGTAGTTGCTGAACCAATCAGACTACTAGCTACAGTGTTGTTATTGTTAACTAAAACTTATAGTATTAAAAAGTACGGTAACACTTTATTTTAGTGTCCAATTCTCACTGTAACAAAAATCCCTGTAAAATTTACGGTAGCTGTGGTTGCCAGAACTTTACCGTAAAAAATACGGCAGCAGCATTTGAGGTTTTACAGATTTAAGTTAAATTTACAGCAAATAACCGTATTTCATTAAATGAAATGATGTTAAAATAACAAAGCAACTTTTTGGGACTTTAGCTTATTCACCGTATCCCCCAGAGTTAAACAAGTCCATACATATCATTCTCATCTCCGTGCCATAACTCAGTCTGACGCCCACACACGCGTAGCTTAGCACAAAGACTGGAGGTAAATGGCTCCAGCTAGCCTACTTCTCAATACGTGACAAAATAATGCCAACATTTTCCTATTTGCATGTTGTGATGTGTGTAGTTACATCGTGAACTACGATTTTCTATGCCGATATGGCTAGGAACTATACTCTCATTCCTGCGTAGTAGTCAAGGGACTTTGTGCCGTCCCATGAGTGCAGCGGCACAATGATATTACGCAGCGCCTGAAAATAGTCCCCAGCACGTTGGTTATGTTGATGGAAGTAAGCCCATTTTCAAGCGCTGTGTAATATCAGGGTTGTAACATGCGGTTTAACTTTTAAGTTGTTGCTGCGGGTAAAATAAAATTCTGTGGGTTGATTTCCACCACCGTAAGTACGATTTCGGCACTCAAACACCCTCAAAACATCCCCCAGATGTACAAATTCAGTGGAGAATTAGGTCGCCAGATTGAGAAAAAGTTTGGGCTACTTTTGACTGGCCATTGGGCTACTTTTGACCTGACAACCCTGCCATCCACGCTCATCCGCGGTTCAGTATACTTTGAATCTGCGTGCGAGACGCATCCATATGCGGAAAATGGAGTATACCCTGGCCTTATAGTTGCTAATGTTAGGCTACTACATGTTTCAAATGATTAGTCTGTGAATGAAAGGCAAACGTTTGGATTTCCTGTCCAACACTACATAACGATCTGTCCGTCGGACTGCGTGACTTCGCCAAGAGCGCAACAGTCGGGTTTCCAGAAGTAAAAACTCTCCATAGGGAAACAGATTTTTAACAATAACTTACAAATCTTTATAGACAGCCCGACTGTGAGCTACGAGGTTGTTAATCGATGGTGTTTGCTTCTGCTAAAGCCGTCAGGCCACGTTATTTCAACTTAGGTTTAAAATAATTGCGTTTAACAGCGGAATTCGTGGTGAAAAACTACTACCCATGATGCTGTACAGACAATTCCACCAGTCAGAGAGTTCTCTTTAGCCCTGCCCACTCCCAGGAAGCACCGTGAATGAGGTAATCGAGTCGGTCTCCCTACACTCTCTAAATATTTCAATATATTTAGCAAAAAACTTTTTTGCAATTAAAATACACTGTATATATCAGAGAACACCCAGGGCACACGTATTCACTATGAAAAGCAATTATTTGCAATGACATTGTAAATCTCACTTACCCTTTCTGCTGATTGTGCGGTGCCAAAGAAGATGGGTATAAAAGCTAACCAAATGATGCAGGTAGTGTACATAGTAAATCCAATTGGCTTGGCCTCGTTGAAGGTCTCTGGCACACCGCGGGTCTTGATGGCGTAAACAGTGCATGTGACCATCAAAAGGATGCTGTAGCCCAGCGAACAGATGAGCGACAGGTCCGAGATGTCACACTTGAGAACCCCGCGGGCCTTCGCCGGGTCGGACGTGCGCTGCTCGCCGTAGTCCACAACCGTGTGAGGCGGATCGACGGCGAACCACATGAACACGCCGAGCAGCTGCACCGAGATCAGGCTGAAGGTGATGACCAGCTGGGAAGCGGGGCTGATGAAGCGCGGCGCGGCCACCGACTTCTTGCCTTGTTCGAAGATGCGGTGGATGCGGTTGGTCTTGGTTAGCAGAGCCGCGTAGCTGAAGCACATGCCCAAACCCAGGAAGACGCGGCGGAAGGAGCAGACGGCCAAAGTCGGCGTGGCGATCATCAAGAAGGTGATGGCGTAGCACAAAAAAATGCCCGTCAGCAGCACGTAGCTCATCTCACGGCCGGACGCGCGGACGATGGGCGTGTCGTTGTAACGGACGAAAGTGACCACCACGAAACTTGTAGCCAGGATGCCAAGAACCGCAACGAACACTGGCACGGCCGCCCAAGCAGAGTGCCACTCGAGTTTGATGATCGGGATGGGGATGCATCCGGTGCGGTTGCGGTCTGGACGCTGCTCGTACGGACACAACTCGCAGGTGAACTCGCTGGCCTGGAAGTGGTAGCCTTCGCATCGCTCGCAGTGCCAACAGCAAGGCACACCCTTCACGATCTTCTTCCTTTCACCCATTTGGCAAGGCACGCTACACACCGAGGCGGGAAACGAGGGGTCACCTATCCGCCAGCGCATGCCGTCCACCTGCAAAGGACAATGAGAAAAGTTGAAGACTAGGGGTTTAGTGTTAAATTAAGAGACTGTGCATTCAAGATAAGTCTTATTAGCCACACATATACATCAAACCAACCTAGAAACTGCATTGAAACCCTCAATCTTTTACATCCGAGTGGAAAGAACTGCTTCAGCAATTGAGTTGTTAGTAGATTCAGTAAATGGAGCCCTTTAATGTGATCCACATACACACTGTAAACAGTAAAACGTCCACATGCAAAGGATAAAAAAAGCAAAACAAGTCCCGTCAAAGATGAAGAGCAGAGGCACATTCAACTGTGCATTCAAAAGAAGTCTCATTACACACACAGATGCATCACACCCAATGTAGGTTGTGTTATATTTGAGGAATAAATCATTTCATTACCCCTCAGTGGCTGGAAGCTGTGGAAAATAAGAAGCCAATGTTGCTCTTTTAAGTGCAGCTTCAGTTTGGCTCCCGGCACAACTTTGATGACAGATATATTTTGGGACAAACTTGTGCCAGAGGCATTTGAGATTAAGTAAATGAAATGACAAACCCAGAGATTGACAGCAACATGTCTATTAAATAAGGAATAATTGACGACGGGCTGTTGAATTATTACAAAATAATGCACACCGAGTGGGTAATGCGGTCACGACGGAAATTTCGAATAATTCAATGTATCAGAGTCAATTATTCCACTTATTCTACTGGTAACACACTTCAAGACATTGTCCAGAGGATGTATTTTAAGACTTTGTTAGGTTTTTGTCCTTAAAACACTGTTTGCAGGACTAATTTCTTACGCATCTCATCCCATGCCTCAGTTGCTAATTCCACAATGTAATTTTATAGCTAGTAACGGAGGATTCAGCCACTGATAGCAGAATAATGCAGTTATTAATGCAGTTATTAGAGAGAGAGAGAGAGAGAGAGAGAGGGAGAGAGAGAGAGAGAGAGGGAGAGATTAAGTGTGTGTGAATTACTAATGTTTCCAGAACATTGTCATGTAGCTTTTAATAGGCTAAACTATTATAGAGCCGCACTGACACCACATTTCTGTGCGAGTGTGTGTCTGTACTGTAAGTGTGTGCCTTTGTGAGAGAGAATGTGCTTTCCGTATATGATAAAACGTAATTTTGTGGCACAAACATGGAAATAATTTGTGTTTTTTATCCCATTGTTTACTATATTTGTTTTTTTGGTCAGTGTCGTTATGGGTTTTGGTTCTTTATGCTGTTGAAATAACTGAAATCATTTGGCGGAGTGATATGGAACTGTAATGCGGTCAAGGCCTGCGGGAAACTACTTTAGCGGAGCGTTTCCCTGAAAATTACTGCACACCTTAGAACATTCGTCAACCAATCAGATTCAAGCATTCAACTGCCCAGCAGTATAAGAAAATGTATTGCACATATATATATACACCGATCAGGCATAACATTTTACCGGTGACAGGTGAAGTGAATAAAACTGATTATCTCTTCATCAGCTGTTAGTGGGTGGGATATATTAGGCAGCAAGTGAACATTTTGTCCTCAAAGTTGACTTTTAGAAGCAGGAAAAATGGGCAAGCGTAAGGATTTACGCGAGTTTGACAAGGGCCAAGTTGTGATGGCTAAACGACTGGGTCAGAGCATCTCCAGAACTGCAGCTCTTGTGGGGTGTTCCCGGTCTGCAGTGGTCAGTGTCTATCAAAAGTGCTCCAAAAAGGAACAGTGGAGAACCGGCCACAGGGTCACGGGCGGCCAAGGCGCATTAATGCACGTGGGGAGCGAAGGCTGGCACGTGTGGTCCAATCTAAACTGCTCAAGAAGTTAATGCTGGTTCTGATGGTGCCAGAATACACAGAGCATCTCAGTTTGTTGTGTATGGGGCGGCACAGCCGCTGACCAGTCAGGGTGCCCATGCTGACCCCTGTCCACCGCCCAAAGCACCAACAGTGAGCATCAGAACTGGACCACGGAGCAATGGAAGAAGGTGGCCTGGTCTGATGATCACGTGTTCTTCTACATCACGTGGATGGCCGGGTGTGTGTGCGTGGCTTACCTGGGGAACACATGGCACAGGTGCACTATGGGAAGAAGGCAAGCCGGTGGAGGCAGTGATGCTTTGGGCAATGTTCTGCTGGGAAACCTTGGGTCCTGCCATCCATGTGGATGTTACTTTGACACGTCCCACCTACCTAAGCATTGTTGAGACCATGTCCAGCCTTTCATGGAAACGGTTTTCCCTGGTGGCTGTGGCTCTTTCAGCAGATAATGCGCCGCCACAAAGCACAAATGCTTCAGGAATGGTTTGAGGAGCACAACAGCGAGTTTGAGGCGTTGATTTGGCCTCCAAATTACCCAGATCTCAATCCAATCGAGCATCTGTGGGATGTGCTGAACAAACAAGTCCGAACCATGGAGGTCCCACCTCGCAACTTACAGGACTTAAAGAATCTGCTGCTAACATCTTGGTGCCAGCTACCACAGCACACCTTCAGGGGTCTAGTGGAGTCCATGCCTCGATGGGTCAGGGCTGTTTTGGCAGCAAAAGGGGGACCAGCACAATATTAGGAATTAGGAATATCATAATGCCATGCCTGAGCGGTGTGTATATATATATTAGAAAAAAGATTTCTGCTCTATAGTCTCACTGTTGCTGCTGCAAAGAGAAGGCTGTGAATGAATTATTCATGCTTGAGACAAATTATGCCTGCCAAAAACAGATTGGCTTTAATTAGAGAAGCAAAAAAAGAAGGGGCATATTAAAATGAAAAAAGACAGAATTTGCAAATGAACAGAAGTTTAATTTGACTTATCACATAAAAGGGTACGAAGGGTATTTAAGAATAATTGAACGACCAAATCCCTTCATTTGATTCCTCCCATTCTGTCTGAAACAAAAGCCACACTGACCATTCACAATTAGGCTGTTTAATTCATCCCAAAGACACACTAATGGGGAACATGAAGGGTTTTTGAGGTTCAAACGCCGTCAGAATCAGCGCTAACCCTTTACATGCATCAGTATTACTCAGGGTTATAGGGATTTGAACTAAATGTTGCAGCACAACTCGTCCCACATGATTTGTGCAACAGAAATCAAATCCTTCAAACTGTGACTTGTTGAGGAGAGATGTGCTGTTACTTTTCAAAGCGATCTGACTTTTTTCCAAGAAAACACACTAGATTTGATTTATTTTTACACACCCTCAATCTGACTTTATAACTGCTTCAGCGATTTTATATATTGAATGTTTGCTTTTAGTAATTGAAGTAGATCCGTGTGATGAAGGGTGTCGTTGGTGTCAGGGTGCCGGTCTGATCTGCTTTAGGCTTGTTTGTGTTTGTCTGGACCACTTGGTTATTTGTGTTGCCATGTGCTCTGTCTATTGTTACTCCGTCCCTCTTGTTACATTGTTATCTAATTATAGCTCACGCCTGGTTTTGTTTGTTTGCCACCCTTTATATTCCCCTCTTGTTTTCTGTCCTGTGCCAGATTGAATCTCTGGTCACTGAGACTTAGCTCTTCTGCTAAAGTTTTAGTCTAGTCTTGAGTTCCTGTCTACTTTCTTCAGTTTTGGTTATTTCTTTATTTTTCCCTGTTTTCCTAAACTAGTTTTTTTGAGCTCCCGTCTGGCTAGTTTTTGTTTTTCCCCTCTCCTTTTCTTTTTGCTCCCAGCTCCCCTGTCTGCTTTGGCTGTCAGATCCAGGCCTCCCTCCTTTTTGTCCCTGCCTGCCACAAGGGATTTCAGCATCCACTGCCAGGACCCAACCTCCACCCTTCAGGTTTACTCTTCTCTCTCTCTCTCTCTCTCTCTCCCCCCACTGCCATTGTGACGTTACGTCACCAGGTGAACATCTGTGTACTCGCCTACTTCATTGTCTTTGGATTGCACTCATTTCTACCTCCACTCTCCAGTGTTGCAGCTTGGGCCTGCTCTGCCATTCACTCTGAGAATCCTTTCTCCAACGCCCCCTGTTGGGTCGATTATAGTACTCCCTTGTACCTGGCTGGCATCATCCCTGTTTCCCCTTCTGACCGTGGACTCGCTTATCTCTGTGTTCCTGATTTTGTCTGCTTTTGTCATTTTGATAAACAGTTATTCTTGCAACTGGTTCCTCCTCTCTTACCATCCTGACAGTTGGTATTCGTTAACGACAATAAGCATATGAATGGGAGAGTGCAACGCCCAATATGGAGGATAAGCCCCGCCTTCTAAAGGAAAGAGCCAATCGTTGATTAGTAAAGTCACTGCAGCGGCTGTTAGAAGCTCCGGTTTCTATAGAAAAATACAGTTGTTGTTTTTTTTTTTGTCATGGTTCGAGCATTTAGAAACACAATTTATGAGACAGTTGTCGTCAGAATTCATTGGTGATTCATTGGCTTGCTGAACAGTTTTGGAGAATCTGATGTTTCCCCATTCAAAGAGATAGAAGCTGCACTTCTCTGAGAGGCGCTTCAAAGATGGCTGCCGAGTGAAATTACTTGTCTTAAAGGGACTTTGTTCATACACAAACCCCCCTGATATTTAATTCTCTTTGGAGGATTTCATTCTGTCCTCTTCGTGCAATCTAGGAACGTGTCCACTGTTAGGTTTTCTTTCTCTTTAGGGCTTTTCTGACGACAAGACATCCATTGCAAAACACGCCACTTTGGTAACCATTGTTTGTTTACACTCAGTCGATAGTTCCGCCTTCTCGATGGAGTCACACATGCTGTTACAGATGGAAAGAGATGATTGGTCAGGAAGCAAAGTGTAGTCTGACGAAAAGAAATTCAGCATTTTCACTGGCCGACATCGAAACCATGAGTAAAAACTGCCATGTAGATACTTTCAATATTATCTAATAATTTGGCAGCAGGTTTATTAGGCTGCTGTCACTTTAAGAGCTGACGCACGGATCCATTACACTGTTACACACGCATTTTCTTTCTCAACTGTTTACATTCCCTTAAAACATAACTGACTGTGTTTACGTAAATACTCACCAAGACCAGCATTTTGACTTTGTGTGTATTTGACTGTTTAAAGGGATGGTTCACCCAAAAATGAAAACTCTGTCATTTACTCACCCTCAAGCTGTTCCAAACCTGTATGAGTTTCTTTGTTCCGCTGAACACAAAAGAAGATATTTTGAAGAATGTTTGTAACAAAGCAGATAGAGCAACCATTGACTAACATAGTAGGGGAAAAATACTATGGTAGTCAATGGTTGCTCTATCTGCTTTGTTACAAACATTCTTCAAAATATCTTCTTTTGTGTTCAGCAGAACAAAGAAACTCTTACAGGTTTGGAACAACTTGAGGGTGAGTAAATGATGACAGACTTTTCATTTGTGGGTGAACTATCCCTTTAAGTGCAATAAGGCAGCGTAAACAAACTTAAGACGCTTTTATGTGTGCACATTTTGGGTGTGAGCACAAAATCTACGGGAATGAGTAAAATGATGCTCAATATTCATTCGGAGTGAGTGAGAGGAGGCGGGTTTGTGTGTAACTTGCTGTGGGAGAGAGAGAGAAAGTGCAGCTGGTATCATGTGTCGGCGGAAAATTAGTATTGGAAGCGTTTAAAGAGGTCCTATAATGCCCTTTTTCACAAGATGTAAAATAAGTCTCTGATGTCCCCAGAGTGTGTGTGTGAAGTTTTAGCTCAAAATACCCCACAGATCATTTTTTATAGCATGTTAAAATTGTCACTTTTTGAGGGTGAGCAAAAACATGCTAATTTTGTGTGTGTCCCTTTATATGCAAATGAGCTGCTGCTCCCTGCCTCCTTTTTAGAAGAGGGCGGAGCTTCAAGAGCTCATGTAAGCAGCTCCGATTACCTCACGCAGACACACACTGAAAATGTCAGAAACTGTTCAGCCTTTTAAGTTCAATCCAGAGTCGGACAATGATGGAGAGACTCAAGAAGAGGAGACAACATGTAGAATTAGAGAACTATTTTCAAGTCATCGATTAGCATGTTCTGTCATGATAATCTATAAATCGCTCGTGTGGGAACTGTGGATGCCTACAACAACTCTTATTCATCTCAACATGGCTTTTGTTGTGTGTTCCTGGGGCCGGGGTTTATGTAAATTTTACATAAGGAGGAAGCTTGTGTAGTCCCTACCAGCCGTTTGTTGTAGTCCTTAAAAAGCGATTTCTGTAAAATAAAATATCTCCCTTTGCTTTGAACTTTGAGCGTCGTAACTTTGCAGATGTTGTTTATGCTCAAACAGCAACACTACACACTAACTACAGTTAAAAAAAGTCAAATCAAAATCAACCACCTCTTTAAGACATTTCAGTATCTTAGATATGTATTGAAAAATCTATATTTTCGACTTAGTATATTATTTCAGATGCCTTTTTAAAAAACTGCAACTGAAAAATGTAGCTTATATAATATATATAAAATTCAACCCGCCAAAGTGGCTAGTAGAAGTGACTGTGTTCCACACTTCTGCTGAAATACACCCGCATTTGGCGGGTTGTCGAGTGTTAATGTCAAGCCCTGGACAAAAATATTGTGTAGCCTTAGTAAACTCAGCCCTTTAAAGTGACCCAGATAAATACACAAGAGTAAAATTGCAAAACCATGTGTATTCATTGGAAAATTGGTTTTCCGCAAATGAAATGTTAACCCTATTCAGAGCCACAATCTTTCTGGGCTAATGAGCTGCATGCAAATCTCCAGTTCTCTGTAACACATCGAGCGCTGATCTGTTTAAGCGCTTAAGGGGAGGGTTTGATACCCGAGTTAAAGAAGTGAGATTTAGAGACGTACAGGAGGCTGGATCACAGTTCTGCAGAGCGACCACTTCCCCTCCCACACACCCAGAGGTACGCATTGAAAAACTACAGCTTCGACCGCCCCAGTGCGAGAGCTTTTGGCTCGTTTCGGGCTACATTAATTTTGTTTCGGAGCCAGGCGTACAACATTACAAGCGTATCTTCCACCCCGTTGACTAATGAACGCCCGAGAGTATTCATGTCACATGCATCATCAGCAAAGATGAGATTTTCTTACAAACATTTATGCTTGAATGTATCAGTTTTGAACATGCGTACATCGTTATCCTGTGGAAAACACTGGATGGATTTCACCAGAAAAGACTCACATTAAGATGCAGTTTGTTCGTCCACTGGCCGATCACTTTGTACTCAGTTGTCGATTTGTTGGTGATCTGATACTGGAAGATGTCGTATCGTCCTGGCGCATCTCCGTTCTGATTGAAAACCACCGGAGTGCTTGCACTTCCTGTAAAACAGTTCAGGAGCTTGTTAGATGCACGTTTTTTAAGGTCTGTTGACAATAAAATGGCAAAAAAAATCATATTCACAAACTGTTGGAGAACACACCCAAGCCATATCTAGAGATTAAAGTAAAAAAATTCACATTATGTATTTTCTAAATGCATGTTATTGTGAATAATTCACATGTGAAAAAATATCCTGGGTCAGACGTGACAACCCAGTGTTTGGGTAATTTTCATGTTACCCAGATCCTGGGTCAGATGTGACAACCCAGTGTTTGGGTAATTTTCATGTTACCCAGATCCTGGGTCAGACGTAACAACCCAGTGTTTGGGTAATTTTGTGTTACCCAGATCCTGGGTCAGACGTAACAACCCAGTGTTTGGGTAATTTTGTGTTACCCAGATCCTGGGTCAGACGTAACAACCCAGTGTTTGGGTAATTTTGTGTTACCCAGATCCTGGGTCAGACGTGACAACCCAGTGTTTGGGTAATTTTCATGTTACCCAGATCCTGGGTCAGACGTAACAACCCAGTGTTTGGGTAATTTTGTGTTACCCAGATCCTGGGTCAGACGTAACAACCCAGTGTTTGGGTAATTTTGTGTTACCCAGATCCTGGGTCAGACGTTACAACCCAGTGTTTGGGTAATTTTGTGTTACCCAGATCCTGGGTCAGACGTTACAACCCAGTGTTGGGGTAGTTTTTGTTTTACTCAGATCCTGGGTCAGAAGTAACAACCCAGTGCTTGAGTAGTTTTTGTGTTACCCAGATCCTGGGTCAGAAGTAACAACCCAGTGTTTGGGTAATTTTGTGTTACCCAGATCCTGGGTCAGACGTAACAACCCAGTGTTTGGGTAGTTTTTGTGTTACTCAGATCCTGGGTCAGACGTAACAACCCAGTGTTTGGGTAATTTTGTGTTACCCAGATTCTGGGTCAGACGTATCAACCCAGTGTTTGAGTAGTTTTTGTTTTACTCAGATCCTGGGTCAGAAGTAACAACCCAGTGCTTGAGTAGTTTTTGTGTTACACAGATCCTGGGTCAGACGTAACAACCCAGTGTTTGGGTAATTTTGTGTTACCCAGATCCTGGGTCAGACGTTATAACCCAGTGTTTGGGTAGTTTTGTGTTACCCAGATCCTGGGTCAGACGTAACAACCCAGTGTTTGGGTAATTTTGTGTTACCCAGATCCTGGGTCAGACGTTACAACCCAGTGTTTGGGTAGTTTTTGTGTTACCCAGATCCTGGGTCAGACGTAACAACCCAGTGTTTGGGTAATTTTGTTTTACCCAGATCCTGGGTCAGACGTTACAACCCAGTGTTGGGGTAGTTTTTGTTTTACTCAGATCCTGGGTCAGAAGTAACAACCCAGTGCTTGAGTAGTTTTTGTGTTACCCAGATCCTGGGTCAGACGTAACAACCCAGTGTTTGGGTAATTTTGTGTTACCCAGATCCTGGGTCAGACGTAACAACCCAGTGTTTGGGTAGTTTTTGTGTTACTCAGATCCTGGGTCAGACGTAACAACCCAGTGTTTGGGTAGTTTTTGTGTTACCCAGATCCTGGGTCAGACGTAACAACCCAGTGTTTGGGTAATTTTGTGTTACCCAGATCCTGGGTCAGACGTTACAACCCAGTGTTGGGGTAGTTTTTGTTTTACTCAGATCCTGGGTCAGAAGTAACAACCCAGTGCTTGAGTAGTTTTTGTGTTACCCAGATCCTGGGTCAGACGTAACAACCCAGTGTTTGGGTAATTTTGTGTTACCCAGATCCTGGGTCAGACGTAACAACCCAGTGTTTGGGTAGTTTTTGTGTTACTCAGATCCTGGGTCAGACGTAACAACCCAGTGTTTGGGTAATTTTGTGTTACCCAGATCCTGGGTCAGACGTAACAACCCAGTGTTTGGGTAGTTTTTGTGTTACTCAGATCCTGGGTCAGACGTAACAACCCAGTGTTTGAGTAGTTTTTGTTTTACTCAGATCCTGGGTCAGAAGTAACAACCCAGTGCTTGAGTAGTTTTTGTGTTACACAGATCCTGGGTCAGACGTAACAACCCAGTGTTTGAGTAATTTTGTGTTACCCAGATCCTGGGTCAGACGTTATAACCCAGTGTTTGGGTAGTTTTGTGTTACCCAGATCCTGGGTCAGACGTAACAACCCAGTGTTTGGGTAATTTTGTGTTACCCAGATCCTGGGTCAGACGTTACAACCCAGTGTTTGGGTAGTTTTTGTGTTACCCAGATCCTGGGTCAGACGTAACAACCCAGTGTTTGGGTAATTTTGTGTTACCCAGATCCTGGGTCAGACGTTATAACCCAGTGTTTGGGTAGTTTTGTGTTACCCAGATCCTGGGTCAGACGTAACAACCCAGTGTTTGGGTAGTTTTTGTGTTACCCAGATCCTGGGTCAGACGTAACAACCCAGTGTTTGGGTAATTTTGTGTTACCCAGATCCTGGGTCAGACGTTACAACCCAGTGTTTGGGTAGTTTTTGTGTTACCCAGATCCTGGGTCAGACGTAACAACCCAGTGTTTGGGTAATTTTGTGTTACACAGATCCTGGGTCAGACGTAACAACCCAGTGTTTGGGTAGTTTTTGTGTTACACAGATCCTGCGTCAGACGTAACAACCCAGTGTGTGGGTAGTTTTGTGTTACCCAGATCCTGGGTCAAACGTAACAACCCAGTGTTTGAGTAGTTTTTGTGTTACCCAGATCCTGGGTCAGACATAACAACCCAGTGTTTGGGTAGTTTTGTGTTACCCAGATCCTGGGTCAGACGTAACAACCCAGTGTTTGGGTAGTTTTGTGTTACCCAGATCCTGGGTCAAACGTAACAACCCAGTGTTTGGGTAGTTTTTGTGTTACCCAGATCCTGGGTCAGACATAACAACCCAGTGTTTGGGTAGTTTTGTGTTACCCAGATCCTGGGTCAGACGTGACAACCCAGTGTTTGGGTAGTTTTGTGTTACCCAGATCCTGGGTCAGACATAACAACCCAGTGTTTGGGTAGTTTTGTGTTACCCAGATCCTGGGTCAGACGTATCAACCCAGTGCTTGGGTAGTTTTGTATTACTTTTTTGTGAAACTGACGGTTATGGTAAGGGGTGGGACATTTCCTCAAACACTGTCGAAGCACTTGACCAATCACAACACACTGCTCCAGCCGACCAATCAGAGCACAGTGTGCTTTTCAGAAGGAGGGGCTTCATAGAGACAGGAACTAAACAGAGCGTTACTGACAGACTGGGAAGAGAGGAGCCGCAACAATGGAGAATATTAGGAAAATAATGAACAATCAAGCATGAAAACCCAAAAACAATTAAGTCTTGTTGTAGCTAAATTCCCAAATAGGTGAATTAAAAAGGCTTGTATCACAGATGCTTTCTCACAGCTCCACAGAAGCCGCTGCAGTGCAGGAGAGTGTTCAGGATCGAGTGCCGCAGGTGTAAATAATACATGCAGCTTCCTGCTGTATATGTGCAATGATTCCGGCAACCTTGTGAGGAGGTAAGAAAGTGGAAAGGTCATAAAAGCGAGTGTCATAGAAGTACCACCTGACCTCTACATCCATGTACCTTCACCAATAATGTTGTTTTTGGCCCTTGGTTTGGTTGCTTGGCTCAAACTTGAATTCGAACCTGCTTTTGGAAAACTGCTTTCAGATTAAATTAATGAACTAAAATGTAAAATGAACTTCGATTGGCATCTAAAATTCTAGTGTGAAGCCCTGAGGCCTTTTAACACTGATTACAGGTTTTATGAGTGCAATAACCAACCTTGTACATCCAAAATTTAGGGAAGTTATTAAACATTTAAAGTGGGGTTGAAAAATGTGGGGTCATTTTTTCTTGCGTAACAAATATTTTCATTACAAATGTTGAGAATTGAATTGATTATGATCCTAAGTCCTAAAACTTTATTTCCAGGTTAAACTTTACATATGTATAATGCATTATAAAGGTATTTATAATGTACGATATAACCAAAGTTACAATGCATTATATTTAGTGATGCACCGAAATGAAAATTCTGGGCCGAAACCGAAAATTTAGAATGCGCTTGGCCGAAAACCGAAACTGAAGCCGAAAATGGCTTATTTAAAAAATTTATACTAATATATGTAAATTGCTTGAATTTAATGGATCTGAAATGAAAAAAAAAAATCAGGAACCAATAGAATAATCAAACTTTTATTAAGTTACATAACAAAACCTAAAATATTTTTAACAATAAATATAAATAATAATACCAAATAGGCCTAATATTATTCTTCAAGTTTTATGTTCCGTCAAATAAAATGTTTTTTTAATAGTTGTGCAAAAAAAGATCCACAATAATCTGAATAACTGCACACAAAATCACAGAATGGTTCTCATTAAGAACATGAGATGCTGCACTGAAATAGTCTCTCACTGTCTGTCACTGTTCTCCGGGAAAAATGGCATTTGGGGGGGTAAAATATGTGTTTTTTGGTAGGGTTTCCCGGTAAAATTCGCATTCCTGGGTCTAAATATCACTTGGCAACACTGCTTGGGGCAGATAAATACCTGCGTGCAATCCGCGCAAGCAGTGGAAAGCGGCCTTCAGCTTGGAACATACTCTGCAAGAACAAAGAAATTTGTTCGTTTTCTCGAGGTGGCAAGAAAGAGAACAAAGTTCGTTCTGGCCAGGACATTCCATACTTCACGAGAAAAGTAGGTGCCGAACATCTTCGTTTTTCTGCATTAACTTTAAACGCCCACTTTAAAATTCTGACCAATCACACAATAGTTCTCGGACACCCACAAGAAAAAAGTTCTGCTCAGACGATGTGTCGAGAACGAGCTGCGAGAACTCCCAAACCAGGGCTCCGAGAACAAAATGACGTAATTTTGTTCTCGCAGCCCTGGGAGCGAGAACTTTTTTCTCTGTTCTTGTGGAGTATTTATGACTACTGGCGCGCCTTTCATTAGCGCACCAGTAGTCAAGGCGATTGTCGCTTCTGGCAATGGGTTGTTCAGCTAGATACATCTCTATTAGTTCTCATACCGCTGACATGCTTAATCTTTGATAGGCAGACGCGTCGCGTGATAACGGCTCGACCGTGAGTGAAACCTTAGCGCTTGCGCACGGATGGGAGGGGCGGGTGACATTCATTTTCGGTTTACATTTTCGGCTGTTTATTTTATTTCGGCCCGAAACCGATAATGCCATTTTCGGCCGAACATTTTCAGCGGCCGAATTTTTGGTGCTCCCCTAATTATAATATTTGCAGATTTCTAGTTGCATCTTAAACTGGTTGTTTGTTATGTGTTTTAATGCATTATACTTCCTAAAGGTGTAACAAAGATTAGATACAGTAAATATTCTAATGTATTAATGTATTATGGCTTAAGTAAAGTGTTTCCAAATTTACATTTTAAAGGCCGTGTTTTAACGATCTGAGTGCATGGTCTGAAGCATACGGCGCAGGTGCACTAAGGGTGTGTCCGAAGTTTAACAACGTTAGCAAGTTTAACAACGGAAAAAATGGTCTGCGCTCCCGGCGCATGGTCCAAAAGGGTGGTCCCTATAGTCTCTTAATAAGTCATGGGTGTGTTTTGGGCGTAACGTGCAATAAACCAATCAGAGTCTCATCTCCATTTCCCTTTAAAAGCCAGTTGCGTTCGTGTCATGGCGGATTCACTATTTACTTGTGAGCGGAAAGGCCGAACGCTTCTCCAGAGAGGAATCCTTTAATTTTTTATATTTTTAATATATATTATTCTCTCTAAGATTAGATCTTCTCTTTCCGAGAAAACCTTAGAGATTGCTATGCATGCGCTTATTACATCTCGTTTGGATTATTGCTGCATTGGCTACCTGTGCATTTCAGAATTGAATCTAAAATTCTACTTTTTGTTTTTAATAATCTGGCACCAAGCTATTTGCCGGAGCTACTCTGTCCACACAATCCCACATGAAATCTAAGGTCTGGTGATAAGAGACTTTTATCTGTCCCCAGATCACGATTAAAGCATAGAGGAGACAGAGCCTTTGCTATTGCCGGCCCTAGGCTGTGGAACAGCCTTCCCGTTTACATCAGATCGGCACAGTCTTTAACCGTTTTTCAATCTTCTCTTAAAACCTACTTTTTTTCTATAGCTTTTAATTCACTGTGAGTTTATGTCATAAATGTTTGGCTTTGTCCTTGTCTCTTTAACTTGTGTTTTGTTCAGCACTTTGGTCAGCCATGTTTGCTGTTTTTAAATATGTGTGCTATATAAATAAAAACAAACTTGAAACTTGAAACTTGATTTGGTATGTTTATTTGCTGCTGCGCATCCCTGTGTGTGTAATAAGCAGAGTGTACGCGTGTTGTGCACCCGCCTATTGACACTCATATTACTTACACACCCTTTAAATAACACAAAAATACTGCACTATTGACTTTAGAGCAGGTTTTTGTTAGTCAACGGTGCAGTCGTTTTCAGTTCCACGCCAACAATGCTCCTGAACACACCTGGTTTTCAGACCAGCACGCCCATGGTTGAACAGATGGTGCGAGTGCATTTGCTATTTAAACAACGTGGCGCTGGGCATGAAAATGAGAACTGCGTCTGGCTGAAACTAGCAAAAAACACTTTCGTCTCACCTGGCGTCGCATTGCGCTGGGTGTATGATAGGACCCCACTGTACATGGTAAAGTTTAATTATTATCTTTAAAATTCTTGCTGCACCAAAGTTTCTGTCTGGACTGAAAGTTCACCTCTAAAGTAGAAGAAAAAAAAAAATCTTGAAAAAAGAAATGCATGGAAAATGTCATCGCCTACGCTCATTTGTACTGAGCAAATCTAAATGTCCTAGGAAAGTTTTAACATTTTACATGCCCTCGATCTTTGGAAAGGTTATTAGTAGTTTCTGTAATTGATAAGGACACATTCGACCCGTCAGATGAGCTTCAGAAAAGCACAAAACTAGCACAAACTGTGAGAACCTCAAACCGCTTGGCTTACTAAACAACCTGATAAACAACCTAGATTACTGTAAATGCACTGCACGACTGGATCTTTCATAAGCACAGATGAGAATGAAACCACATGAAGCAGTGCTTTAGAAGTGCTTTAGCAGCTCCATGGGAGAGAGAATAATGTGGCGATATGATTGCTTAAGAAATGCAGTACACTTAGACAGATAAACAGCTCAGGAACTCTGTCCCCGGGGCCCTGAAACACAACGAGCCAACCACATCTCACGACTCACATATAGACCAAATGAGGAACGAAAAACAATCGAACAGGCCAGTAATCAAAAAGTCTAATTATGCATTTTCTTGATAGAAAAGCAAAAGAAGTTTAGACAGCCAAAAATGAACATGGTGTTTTAAACATATAAAAAACAGTTCTAGTAAGTCTACAAGGGATGGGAATAATTACTTTTTTTGTGAGCTGATTATATTTGAAATCCAGCCTTGTTAAACATTTTAAAACATTGCAAGGGCAATTCATCACACATGAAGAATTCATGAAGAGCATATCCTATTAAATTAATGATAGATGACTATCTTTCATGAGACTTGTAGCCATAAACCCATCAAAACAATGTTAACCTTAAAAAAATTATGTAATAAGATGAAAGAAATATTGATGTAGACTTAAAGTTACGAAAAACAGTAGAGAACATTCAGAAAGACACTGTGGCATTTTAATAAATGCTCATCATTAATCTGAAATAGATATACATTAAAGGGGTCATGAACTGCATTGTTTTATAATGTTTCCTGGGGTGCACTTATAATGTTAGCTGTGAGACTTCGGTGTAAACGCCAACTGCTGTGATTGGCTGCTGTGAGACTTCAGTGTAAACGCCAACTGCTGTGATTGGCTGCTGTGAGACTTCAGTGTAAATGCCCACTGCTGTGATTGGCTGCTGTGAGACTTCAGTGTAAACACCCACTACTGTGATTGGCTGCTGTGAGACTTCAGTGTAAACGCCCACTGCTGTGATTGGCTGCTGTTAGACTTCAGTGTAAACGCCCACTGCTGTGATTGGCTGCTGTGAGACTTCAGTGTAAACACCCACTACTGTGATTGGCTGCTGTGAGACTTCAGTGTAAATGCCCACTGCTGTGATTGGTTGCTGTGAGACTTCAGTGTAAATGCCCACTGCTGTGATTGGTTGCTGTTAGACTTCAGTGTAAACACACACTGCTGTGATTGGCTGCTGTGAGACTTCAGTGTAAACGCCCACTGCTGTGATTGGCTGCTGTTAGACTTCAGTGTAAACGCCCACTGCTGTGATTGGCTGCTGTGAGACTTCAGTGTAAATGCCCACTGCTGTGATTGGTTGCTGTGAGACTTCAGTGTAAACACCCACTACTGTGATTGGCTGCTGTGAGACTTCAGTGTAAACGCCCACTGCTGTGATTGGCTGCTGTTAGACTTCAGTGTAAACGCCCACTGCTGTGATTGGCTGCTGTGAGACTTCAGTGTAAACACCCACTACTGTGATTGGCTGCTGTGAGACTTCAGTGTAAACGCCCACTGCTGTGATTGGCTGCTGTTAGACTTCAGTGTAAACGCCCACTGCTGTGATTGGCTGCTGTGAGACTTCAGTGTAAATGCCCACTGCTGTGATTGGTTGCTGTGAGATTTCAGTGTAAACACTCACTGCTGTGATTGGATAATGTATTTGCTTATGAAATAGCTACGGACGTGGAATTCTATTGAAAACTTTTAGCACGTTTTTACTATTACAGCTCTCAAGGATAACTAATCGTGAAAGTGTTGATTATGGCATTATATTTAGATCTATAGCATTATATTTAGACGATGAGAGATTCTCTTATTATTTAGATGATAAGAGATTTGTTGATTATTATGGGAGTTTTGGAGTCCAGAACTCAGTCACTGATAAACTCGTTTGATTGACAGCTCCAGCGATTGTAAAGGGAGCGTTCTTTGATATATAATTTAATCACAGTTTAAATAACAGATTATTTTCATCCTACTAAGAGGATGTGTGAAGTTGAGTGTTTAGTCACTGGTTTGATTTACTGACACATAGACAAAGAACATCTGACTGTACATCAATCATTACATATCAGAAATCACTTGGCTCAGATCAGGCATTAGACGATTACTGACATGAGGTGGCATTACTGTCGCGTCTATATCGTAGAAGTCCTGTGGCGAAATTGCGACAGTAAAATGTACCGAATACAAATTAATAATAATGCTCAACTGAGACGTTCACATTGTTGAAAATAAAAAAGCACATTCCTAGTATAAGGATCATTTGGAAGGTAATGTTATTTGTAGTCCGTTCGTCTCTCCTCGTCATCTCACTAACACTCCAGTGGGCGGGGCCAAAGTTGCAATCTTCTCCTGCAGAGACGGTCTTTCACTTATAGGCACATTCCACAATGAGTCATTATCTGGGCTTGGTTACAATAAAGCTGTTTCAGTCAGGACCACTTATCGCCGTAAGATGACGTAATCATGTCGGAACGGTCACGCTAGACGTGGGCAGAAGTCCCACCCTCGTGTTTACAATAACGCTTGTGTAAACGCCCTTTAGCAAAAAAAAAAAAAGGTAAAACAACGATATATCCCTAATTTTGAAGTTGAAAATTGAGTGTTTTTGCTAAAGGGCGTTTGTATTAGTCTTCACAAGAGCGCTTTGTAAACACGGGGGCGGGACTTCTGCCTATGTCTAGCGTGACTACGTGATTACGTCATCTTAGCGCCTCACAGAGCTGCACAAGATGAGCAATTTAGGTATATAAAGTATATTCATTTTAATTTATTTTTTTTAAATGACCAATCGTTTCGCTAGATAAGACCCTATTCCTCATCTGG
This sequence comes from Romanogobio albipinnatus, assembly GCA_023566225.1. Classification (NCBI taxonomy): domain Eukaryota; kingdom Metazoa; phylum Chordata; class Actinopteri; order Cypriniformes; family Gobionidae; genus Romanogobio; species Romanogobio albipinnatus. The sequence goes on along the minus strand of CM042245.1, from coordinate 56,284,850 downwards.
GATCACGCAGAGCCTCTGGAGCCCATCGAAGTGCTTTGAAACTGCATTGATTTGGACCTTCAATATTTTGGTTGCAATTGAAAAACATTATATGCTGAACAATCCTGGAACGTTTTTTTCAAAATACTTAATTTATTTTCAACTGAAGAAAGAAAGACATGAACATCTTGAATGGCATTGGGGTGAGTAAATTATCAAGAAATTTTCATTTTGGGGGTGAACTAATCCTTTAAAGCTACACTGTGTGATATTTTCCCCCATCTAGCGGTGAAAGGGTATATGACCATCCAGTAAATATTAGTTTCTTTTCCTCCCAATTCCGATTTCGTTTTAACTCCTACGGTGGCCGATTTAGTCCAAGATTAACATGGCTTCCAGTTCGATCCAGCAATCCCCCTCTTCACATTCGCCATCGAGTTGTAACGCATGTGTCCGGGTGAAAAATACGGATAGCTCACTCAACGCAACTGGAGTCGATGCAAACACGGAGGCGATTGACATCAAACAGCCCGCACTTTATTCCCCGCGGAACCCCCACAAGAGTCCGGCACAAACTCCACTTCCGTCCACAGCATTACCCAACAAAACAAAAATAAATGAATGTTTGCAACAGAAGACAGAAAATAATCCGCACACATGGGAGCTCGAGGCGCAGTGCACACACACACACACACACACACACACACACACAGAACGCAGGCGCTCCAACCGGGGCGAACGCTCTTAAAGGGGCCACACTATTTTCCTACTCGTTACAGAGTGTTAAAACGCGAAAGGTGAAGCTTGAATTTACGGGTATGTCCCTCTTTGGCTAATGTACTTTCAAGATGGAGGGGCAACATGGCGACCCCCATTTGAACCCCTTACCCGTATGTATTTTCAATGGCACATTATAAACTTACGAGAATACTTTATTACTTGAAAGAAGTAAATATACATTAATGAGCACAAATATTTTTGAAAGAACTAAGTGTTTTTAGCTACGAATAAACTAAAAAAGTTACACAGTGTAGCTTTAAGACGTTTGTTGCAACGCTCTTAAAGAAATCCCTTGCCTCAGGGATTTTTTCCTCCTTATGGTGCGTTCACACCGGACGCGAATGAAACGTTTAACATGAGTGATTTACATGTTAAGTCAATGCAAAGACGCGAATAGACATTCTGTGGTGCGAATGGCGCAAATCGCGCAATTTGAAAAATCGGAACTTAGGCGGATATTCGCGCCGCGTTAACCAATCAGGAGCTTGCTCCAGTAGTGACAACAATGAGGAGAAAATCTGTTTTATATTAATCATATATTGATATCTGGTTCAGACAAGTGTGCATATGATTATCACCCTGATAACATTAAATGACATGAAACACAACACAGTCTCTTTTTGTTAATTGCAAGTTTATGTGTGATCAATAATACAAAAGTATAAGTAAAAGGTATAATAAGCTATACATGAAATAAAGCAAACAATTCAGTCAAACATTCAAAGTCAGTGCTAGTCGGCTACAACGGTAACTTAAAGTTAAATAGCCTAAAAATAAAAAAGTAATGAAACTTCACTTTGCCCTCAGCCTAAACGATTTGCCAGGGAACAAATTATAGATCCATGAAGCCAAAGATCGCCTGTTACATCTACACAAGACGAATTATAGCTCGAGACACCACAGAGACATCAGAGCCAGCGGCAGATGTCAGAAGGACTGGCCGAGGAAAGGCTGTTCTCGCCGGGGTTATCGAGCGCTGAGCGCCGCTGATCCACTGGAGCTCACAACTCCGAAAACGCCAGATAAAATTTTCAAATGGGCACTCTCTTTATAAATAAACCACAGATTTGAGCTTTAAACAACTACATTATCGCCTGAAAAAGTCTTAAAACTACGTTGTCACGCATTAACAGTAGTATTTTAACAAAAAAGACGTGTAAACACAGCCCATGTCAGCCATTTCTCTACGAGACGAGCCACTGGCAGAAGCCCCTCCCATGAGGCGAATTCGCGTCTGTGGTGAAGTGAATGTCCCGCGCGAATGAAGCGAATAAACTCAAAATGTTCAAGCCATAGATATACAAGGATACAACCACTTAAGAGGTTTCATGCAACCGGGCCCAGATATCTTTGAAGGAGCGTTACTGGAAGAATGTTTGAGAGAACTGTTAGCTGGATTACTGCCCAAGTGAAAAACACAATTTCAGATATCATTCATCTTATTCCCAAACGTGGGAGTAAAGTTTGGATCATTTAGGAACAGAAGTGAGAATTGTAAACTGAGTCTCTGAAAAGTGAGAGAGTATTATCAGCTTTGTTTGTGAATATTTATTATGTGCATGAACCAATCCGAACTGATTTGATGAAAGGCTGACAAGAAAGCCACAGCATAGTTCATTTAATCCATTGCCAAAGCTACATGAAGTTGTTTTTACGCTGCCAGCTACAATTATTTCCTTTCCACTGCAGCCAAGTGAAACAAAACTCTTAAAATACTATGATTCTCTCCCAAAAGCTGCTACACCCCTGATACTTCGAGCTCGTAGAATCTTGCAACCGTCACTAATAAGATGTTTCTATTTTTGTTTGCTTTCTTTGTTTTACGCATTTAGACGCCGCTGATTAGCCGAACCTCTTTTCTACAACTTTCTTAAATCCCATCACCATCATCTTCCTCATCACTGCCCTTCATTACAGCGACGGCTCTTCACTTCGGCGGCTGATGAGGAAATCGTTTGTCTGGAGGTCAGACATGAGAGGACCTCAGTCGCTGCTTCTCGTTTCTATACACAAAAAACCCTTTTGATTCGCCCACCATGAAGGAAAGTGAGAGCAGAGGAGGGCAAAGCCTCAGGAAGCAATATTTTCAGGCGAATATAATGAGCCAGATTCGGCAAGCGCGTGTGCAGCGAGCGTCCAGACAGCTCTGTTCTTTTATTTAAGGAGACATCAAGTGAAGGAAAATACAGATTCTCTCTGCAAAGCCAAGATGCTGAGTGTTTTGTGTTTGCTATGTGCATGTGAGAGCTGCCTGTAAGATACGACACCCATCGGCTTCAAATCTCTGCTCTCAGGTGCAAAACATCATTCCCTCCGGTGGTTCCAGCTCTCTCGCTTGTTGTCACTGCAAATCAACACTAGATTAAAAAGTTTGTCAAGACCTACTTTGAAGCCTGGCCAGAAAGTTTGAAGACGTTTAAAAAGTCAAGTCAAGTCAACTTTATTTATATAGCGCTTTTAACAATGTAGATTGTTTCAAAGCAGCTTCACAGTGTTAAACAGCAAAATAATGCAGCATCATTTTATTCAGCCGTATAGCCATTCTGGAGAAAACGGTGATGTCATTTGTTCATTTCAATTATCATACAGTAACAGTGTGGGCTTTAGATCAGTAATTAGATCAGCAATTTAGTTTATATGGTTAATTTGATTTAATAATTAGATTTATTTGGATAATTAGTTGAAAAAATTAAGAAAAATGTAATGTCCCCAACTGAGCACGCCAAGCCAGAGGCAACAGTGGCAAGGAAACCAAAACCCCATCAGGTGACCTAATGGAGAAAAATAAACCTTGGGAAAAACCAGGCTCAGTCGGGGGGCCAGTTCTCCTCTGGCCAATTAACAAACAGCGTATTATTATTATTCTGGCAACTTTACAGGTCAGAGGTCATAATAGATCAGAATATTCGAAAGATCAGAGGCAACACGCCGGAGACCGGTTTAATGAGGATGACATATCGATTTAAGAATTATTAAATTGTAATATTCGAACAATCGGAGTCATCACGCCGGAGACAGGTTTTTTGAGGATGCTGCGTCGACGATGCTGCTTCCTAATGATATCTCCCAGTGGTAGCATGTACAGGGTGAAGAGCAACGGTCCTAGCACTGAGCCCTGTGGTACTCCATACTGAACTTGTGATCGGTGTGACATCTCTTCATTTACTGCTACAAACTGATAAAAAGCTTGAAGATAATAGGCTACAGTCTATCAGAAAACAGATAGATTTAACACACTGTTAACATGAATTAACACATTGCTGGCATGTTTCTAAAATCAATTAGCACATGCCACATTTTAACATGGTGCTAGCATTAATTAACACATTGCTAACATGTTTTAACATGTTGTTAACATGATTTACCCTGTTTCTAGCATGAATTACCACATTGCTACCATGTTTTAGCTTTTTGCTAACATGAATTAACACATTGTTAACATGTTTTATCATTTTGTTAACATGATTTGACATGTTTATAGCATGAATTACCACATTGCTACCATGTTTTAGCTTTTTTGCTAACATGAATTAACACATTGTTAACATGTTTTATCATTTTGTTAACATGATTTGACATGTTTATAGCATGAATTAACACATTGCTACCATGTTTTAGCTTTTTGCAAACATGAGTTAACACATTGTTAACATGTTTTATCATTTTGTTAACATGATTTGACATGTTTCTAACATGCATTAACACATTGCTGGCATGTTTCTACAATCAATTAGCGCATACCACATTTTAACATGGTGCTAGCATTAATTACCACATTGCTACCATGTTTTAGCTTTTTGCTAACATGAATTAACACATTGTTAACATGTTTTAACATGTTGTTAACATGATTTACCCTGTTTCTAGCATGAATTACCACATTGCTACCATGTTTTAGCTTTTTGCTAACATGAATTAACACATTGTTAACATGTTTTATCATTTTGTTAACATGATTTGACATGTTTATAGCATGAATTACCACATTGCTACCATGTTTTAGCTTTTTGCTAACATGAATTAACACATTGTTAACATGTTTTATCATTTTGTTAACATGATTTGACATGTTTCTAACATGAATTAACACATTGCTGGCATGTTTCTACAATCAATTAGCGCATACCACATTTTAACATGGTGCTAGCATTAATTAACACATTTTTAACATGTTTTAACATGTTGTTAACATGATTTACCCTGTTTCTAGCATGAATTAGCACATTGCTACCATGTTTTATCATTTTGTTAACATGATTTGACATGTTTATAGCATGTTTCTAACATGAATTATCACATTGTTAGCATGGTTTAACATTTGTTGCTAGCATTAATTAGCACATTGATACCATGTTTTAGCATTTTGTAGCACACATTGACACATTTGTTAACGTTTAAGTCAAGTCAAGTCAACTTTATTTATATAGCGCTTTTAACAATGTAGATTGTTTCAAAGCAGCTTTATAGTGTTAAGCATGAAAATAATGCAGCATAATTTTACTAAGCTGTATAGCCATTTGATGTCATCAGTTAATTTCAATTTACATACAGTGACAGTGTGGGCTTTAGATCAATAATTAGATCAGTAATTTAGTTTATATGGTTCATTTAGTTTATTAATTCAATTTTTTTCGATGTTTAGTTGAAAGATTTAGTGAAAATTTTAAAAAATGTAGTTTTTTAGTCAAATTTTGTTAATTTAGTAAAAATTTAATTTAGTAATTTAGTTTAAGCATTTTGTTAGCATGTTTCTAACATGAATTAACACATTGACACCCTGTTTTAGTATTTTGCTAACATGAATTAGCACATTGCTACCATGTTTTAACAATTTTGCTAACATGATTTAACATATTTATAGCATGTTTCTAACTTGAATTAGCACATTGCTAGCATGGTTTAACATTTGTTGCTATCATGAATTAGCACAGGTTTTTAGATGTTTGCTAACATGGTTTAGAATGTTGATACCATGCTTCTAGCATTAATTAGCACATTGATACCATGTTTTAGCTTTTTCTAACACAAAATAACCAAGTTCAAGTTCAAGTCATTGCTAACCCATTGCTAACATGTTTAAGAATGTTGCTAGCATGTTTCTAACATGAATTAACGCATTGGTACCATGGTTTATCATTTTGCTAACATGAATTAGCACATTATGAACATGTTGCTAATATTATCTACCATGCTTATAGCATGTTTCTAACCTAAATTAGCACATTGATACCATGTTTAAAAAAAAATTTTTGCTAGCATGAATTTGCACATTGATACCATGTTTTAGCATTTTGCTAGCATGGTTTAATGTGTTGTTAGCATGGTTTAGCATGTCGTCCTAGACTAGTTGTTAAACTTTGCTGGTCATAGAGAGCTTAAATACTCTATTAGAGTTATTGTATAAATGTTTTGACCTCCTCAATGAAAGTCTATGGGAATTTGGGATTGTCCGGAATTCAATGGCAATGCGAGTCTGAAGGTCTGACCCAAGTTTGGTGGTATTTAAGCTTCTTCTTCTTAGAAGAAGAAGCTTAAATAGCATTTCAGTATGGTTAGCTTTCTCAAGCAAACATAACGGTGCAATCAGTGATGGCAGATTATTCCGCTATTAATCCAGCAACAGCAAACGGATCTTTCCCTGTGTAAGAAAACACTCATGCTTTCATCGTGATGGGCGAGGATAGTGGCGCAGAAGACGAAGCGGCTTACAGAGTTTATCCACCGATATTGATCAAAGCTTGGCGTTCCAGGTGGACCGGGGCAGCGGGAAATTGAGGATTACAGGAGTGGACAGACGCAACAATGGACCAATCGGAGGGATTAACCTTTCTGCCGACCCTTACCTGCTGGTTCTGTCAGCAAAAATCCCTGTTACTACTGCGCATATTTAGGGTTAGTGATTTAAACAAACCTCGGGAATATGCTTCACACAAGTGTACAAATGCAGACGCTAATATGCACAGTACTATGTCTTTACGTGGGCCAACACATTGCCTTTCCTCTCAGTATAGCCTGTCTCCAGTGGTGGAAAATAACTAGTTACAAATACCTCCACTACAGTAATTGATGAAGTATTCAACTTCGCTACATTTATTTTTCACCAGTAAAACATTTAAAAAGTACTTTGACAAAGGTGCCGACGGAGCAACAAGGCGAGCTGGCATTTGACAGGCACTTTTCAAACTCCTGCGGTGGAGCCCTGCACTTTAGCCACCTGCACAGACAGGTCTGACTCGCTTCAGCCAATCACAGACAGGTCTGACTCGCTTCAGCCAATCACAGACAGGTCTGACTCATACAATAACTCTATACAATAACTCTAATAGAGTATTTAAGCTGTCTATGACCAGCAAAGTTTGACAACTAATCTAGGACGACATGCTAAACCATGCTAACAACACATTAAACCATGCTAGCAAAATGCTAAAACATGGTATCAATGTGCAAATTCATGCTAGCAAAAATTTTTTTTAAACATGGTATCAATGTGCTAATTTAGGTTAGAAACATGCTATAAGCATGGTAGATCATGTTAGCAAAATGTTCATAATGTGCTAATTCATGTTAGCAAAATGATAAACCATTCAGCCAATCACAGACAGGTCAGACTCGCTTCAGCCAATCACAGACAGGTCTGACTCGCTTCAGCCAATCACAAACAGGTCTGACTCGCTTCAGCCAATCACAGACAGGTCTGACTCGCTTCAGCCAATCACAGACAGGTCTGACTTGCTTCAGCCAATCACAGACAGGTCAGACTCGCTTCAGCCAATCACAGACAGTTCTGACTCTGGTGTTGCTAGCATGTTTCTAACATGAATTAGTACACTGTGAACATGTTTTAGCATGAATTAGCACATTGCTAACATGTTTTTACATGTTGCTAGCATTGATTTAACATGTTGCTAGCCTGTTTCTAACATGAATTAGCACATTGCTACCATGTTTTAACATTTGTTTGCTAGCATGTAATAGCACATTGATAACATGTTTTATCATTTTGCTAGCCTGATTTAGAATGTTTCTAACATGAATTAGCACATTAAGAACATGTTTAAGCATGTTGTTAGCATGTTTCTAACATGAATTAGCACATTAAGAACATGTTTTAGCATTTTTCTAACATGATCTAACATGTTTATAGCATGTTTCTAACATGAATAAGCACATTGCTACCATGTTTTAACATTTGTTGCTAACATGTAATACCACATTGATACCATGTTTTAACATTTTTTGCTAGCACGATTTAGAATGTTGCGAGCATGCTTCTACCATGAATTAGCATGTTGATACCATATTTTAGCATTTTCTAGCACAAATTAACACTTTTAACATGTGTAAGCATTTTGCTAGCATGTCTCTAACATGAATTAACACATTGCTACCATGTTTTAACATGTTGCTAGCATTAATTAGCACATTTCGAACATGAATAAGCACATTGATACCACATTTTCGCATTTTACTAGCCTGATTTAGCATTTTTGTTAGCCTGATTTAACATTTTGCGAGCATGCTTCTAGCAGGAATTAACGCGTTGATACCATGTTTTAGCATTTTCTAGCACAAATGAACACTGTTAACATGTTTAAGCATATTGCTAGCATGTTTCTAACATGAATTAACACATTCATACCACGTTTTAATATGTTGCTACCATTAATTAGCACATTTCGAACATGAATTAGCACATTGCTACCATGTTTTAACATTTGTTGCTAGCATGTAATAGCACATCGCTTCCATGTTTTTGAATTTTCTAGCACAAATGAGCACTGTTAACATGCTTAAGCATATTGCTAGCATGTTTCTAACATGAATTAACACATTGATACCATGTTTTAGCATTTGTTGCTAATATGTAATAGCACATTGATACCATGTTTTAGAATTTTCTAGCACAACACTGTTAATATGTTTAAGCATTTTTCTACCATTTTCTAACATGAATTAACGCATTGGTACCATGTTTTAGCATTTTGCTAGCCTGATTTAGAAAGTTGCGAGCATGCTTCTAGCATTAATTAGCACATTAATACCATGTTTTAGCATTTTCTAGCACAAATTAACTCATTGCTAACATGTTTAAGCATGTTGCTAGCATGTTTCTAACATAAATTAGCACATTGCGAACATTTTTAGCATGTTGCTTATATGATTTAACATGTTTATAGCATGTTTCTAACATGAATAAGCGCATTGCTACCATGTTTTAACATTTGTTGCTAGCATGATTTAGCATTTTGCTAGCAATATTTAGCATGTTGTTAACATGGTTTAGAATGTTCTCTGGCATGCTTCTAGCATGAATTGGCACATCGATACCATGTTTTAGCACTTCCCAACCAATCAAAACCGATATGCACAGATATGGCAACACTGGTCATAAGATTAATACTTCTATGAATCTCACTTGTGGACTTTCTGCGCGAGGGCGCCCTCTGGCTTCCAGAAATGATATGAGAGTGACGCTGCATAATGCTCACATCAACTCAATTTGGATAAAAATAGAAAAATAATACTAAAGTACTTTGTAACGTATGTAGTAACTTGAGTCGTTTTTCAGCAAACAACTTATTTACTCTTACTTGAGTCATATTATGTGTCCTTGTTACATATGTTACATGTAGTTACTATTGTAATAACAGTAAATTATGCATAATTAAAACCCTCAACCAAACCCGCATTCTACCATAACCCTTTGGTAAGTACACTCTAAAAAATGCTGGGTTAAAAATAACCCAAGTTCGAAAATGGACTAACCCAGCGATTGGATTGTTTAACCCGCTGGGGCTCTTCGGTCATTTCTGACCCGAATTTAAAAAAATAAAAAATGTTAAAAATCGTAGCTTCATCGGAATGGTCCGAAACTTGGTGACTTTATTGGCACTTGGTATGTGAACTCCCCAAAAAAATTGGGGACAGGATTTGAAAAGTCTAAGTGGTCGTAAAAAAATAGTCACACTCAGGACCTTCGGGTCAAAAATGACCCCCATAGGAAAAGAATGGGAAATTGGCAAAAAATATGAAAATACAGAGTTTTTTTGTGCATACAATCTATAAATCAGCCAGGATGCAGAAAAAAGGACTCAACAGTGAAGGGGTGAATCTCTAAAACATCAAGAGTGCAAAACAGACAAAAAAAACTCTCACACACACACAAAAACACAATTAGCTTTTGGAATGCCACGCGTTAATTTGTGTGTGCGTGTGTGTATAAGTGTGTGTGGGTTTTTTTGTCTGTTTTGCACTCTTGATGTTTTAGAGATTCACCCCTTCACTGTTGAGTCCTTTTTTCTGCATCCTGGCTGATTTGTAGATTGTATGCACAAAAAAACAAATGTCCCATTAATTTCCTATGGGGGTCATTTTTTGTGAGTGTGACCCATAAACGAAGAACCCCAGAGGGTTAAGCAAACATTTAACCCAACCGCTGGGTTAAAACAACCCAATTGCAATTTTTTTGAGTGTACATGTAGTTAATTAATATTACTCCGTACTTAAATATATAATTACACTGTAACAATGACACTTTCTTAAGTAGCAATAGTCCTCTGAGAATGTCTTTCAGTGAGCATGATATAATACACCTCCTAAAGCCATTCCTGTAGCACAGAGTCATTTTGCCGATCCTGCCGCCACACTCCATTTTAAGATTCACCGTCACGCCGCTTCGACTTACAAGGGGATTTGTTTTACACAACACAATTATCATCCCTTTTTTCCTCCAGCTCGTCTGAATGCACACTTCCAGAATCTCTCTTCCCGCTCCGTCCATCTCCAAACACTAATCTAAAAATAAGCACATGCAGGGAGCCACTGGAGCGGGATAATTGTGGCTGAGGCTGAGCTGCAGGCAGTGTGATGCTCGAAGTTGGACGTCTGCCTTCGTATCAACTTCCTTTCACCGCTTCTTTTCTCTCCCAAAGCTTGCACATATAAACCATGGACATGTTTGCAATGGCATAACAATCCTACTGGCAAAGGCTAGAATTAAATGATAGTAAAACCGGCAAATCATTGACGGAGTGACTCAGTGAATCATTTAGTCAAGTGATTTGTTCAAAACAGATGATTCATTCAGGAACAAAGCAAGTCCTTACGAGTGAATCGTTGAGTCATTCATATACCGATTCATTCAAAAACACGGATTAATTCAGTAGCGAAACTTAAACTGTTGCTCGACGCCAATGGCTCTCGAGCTATTTTCAAATACAGAAAATTGTGTCAATAATAATAACTAGTAAAAACTAATAACAATAATAACTAGTTATTGAACTGTTGTATAAAATCTATAATACAATTGTGATATTAGAGTCTCGCTGTTAAATATTGCAGTGATCTGAGTCATTTAACCATGTTTAAATTCATTCCACAGATTGTACCTTAAAATCAGAAAATGCCTGAAAAGTGAATGCATATATTGTAAAAAAAAATAAAATAAATAAAGAAAAAAAGAGGCAATGCAACTTTACCTTTAACTTTTTGCTTTACTACTTTTTTATTTTTACAAAAAGAGGGATGATCAACAGTGATTAACATCAAAAGTGTCACTCATTCAATTAAAGTGCCAATATATATATATATATCATCCAAAATTATCATTTATCCGGCAACAAATGTGAGGAATCATTAGCGTTGGATGGGTTACGAACCAGGGGTTAATTTGATTAGGAAATTCAAAGTAATAATCACAGTAAAAATAAACATTTAATAAATATAAAATGTAATTCTCGCAAGTATCTCGCATGAACACAGTCGGTTATGGCTTATAGCTACGGCATACACTCGACACAGAAGTATAAATTGGGCTTTACAGGCAATAAAACTGAATTTTGCATTCTTTTTGAATAATTATTTTTCATATTTTATGAAAATATTAATTATTGTTGTTATGTAATCAAAATATTATAATAAATAAATATGCAAACAAATAAATACACAAACTAAATTTATGGCATGCAAGAAATATTTATGAACAATTTTTTTTATTATTAATTTTTTTAAGTCCATTAGCAAGTTTGGCAAAAGTGAATTTTGGAGACTGCAGCTGCCTCTCGTTAATGCAATTTTGTGAAATGATTTGACAACAGTGTAACATCTTCCTCACTGAAGCATCACCTACTACATTACACATTAGTATGCAGTGCACTAGCATTCCATCTCACACTCAACACATGCTGGCCTGTTGCACACACACACACACACACACGTGCACACACACTACAACCCTTCACACTATTAAAAGGCCTTTTCTGGACCTCCACACACTCTCATCCGTTTCTTCCCATTCTCCCGTCATAATTGCCCAGCCCTGTGTTCATTATCACACACAGTCCAGCGCGGTAATGCAGTGTGTGTGTGTGGTGTTTGAAGTACACTGGTGTAGTGCGGTGGCGGGCAGTAATGAGAGAGCTCCAGTGCGGGTGAGTTAACTCATCAACCGGCTCTCAGATGTAATTGTTCCACAGTATCAGCGGACTCCGACGGATTAATGAGAAACCTTTCGCTTTCCCTGTGATATCGGCCAAACGCCAAGACATCGGACATCCGTCCACCATTACCACTCAACAGCACAAGAGTGTGTTTGAGTGAATGTGAGTGAGTGTGAGCTCCTTTATAGGTGCCGCTCTCATAAAAAACAAAAACATGCGCAGTCATTCCAGCACAAATTCATAAATGCTCTTCTTTCTCTATTTTATACAAAAAAATATGTTTTTTTTAATGGTAACATTATTTTCATGAGAACTAAGCACAATGAAATCAACTCGGTAAATTAATATTTCTGCATTATGGGGATAATTTGGGGGAATAAATCAGCTTAATCCTCACGCAGTGTTGGGTGTATGAATTACTAAATAATTAATTACTGTAATTTAATTGCTTTTCCCTTGAAAAGTAAAGCAGGGGATTACTCTTACTTTTTCAGTCATTTAATTACATTTGCATCAGATATAATTGCATTAAATACGGCATAGACAATAGAATAATTCTATATAAAATAATAGTGGATTTAACATCAACATTTAATGGTAAAATGTCTGTTTTTAATGTAACTTTGGTCAGATCAAGAATCATTTATGAAATTTTATATGATTTATTAGACAGAAAAGAGCTATTATTGTATTCTTCAACTTTTATAAAGTAATGCAATGAGTAATGCAATATTTTTTAGAGAGAGTAATTAGTAAGTAATAATTACACTTGTAGATTTAATTAGTAGCTAGTAATTAATTACTTTTAACTTATCCAACTCTGCAATGTAAAACATCACAAAAATAGATTTTTGTCTGGGCCACACACAGATCCACACCAGGACTTGAGCACAGTCCAGAGTCAGTTCCAGCCCCTGACCAGAGTCCAGTGATGGCTCCAGCCCCTGACCAGAGACCAGTGATAGCTCCAGCCCCTGACCAGAGACCAGTGATGACTCCAGCCCCTGACCAGAGACCAGTGATGACTCCAGCCCCTGACCAGAGACCAGTGATAGCTCCAGCCCCTGACCAGAGACCAGTGATGACTCCAGTCCCTGACCAGAGACCAGTGATGACTCCAGCCCCTGACCAGAGACCAGTGATGGCTCCAGCCCCTGACCAGAGTCCAGTGATGGCTCCAGCCCCTGACCAGAGACCAGTGATGGCTCCAGCTCCTGACCAGAGACCAGTGATGAATCCAGCCCCTGACCAGAGACCAGTGATAGCTCCAGCCCCTGACCAGAGACCAGTGATGACTCCAGTCCCTGACCAGAGACCAGTGATGACTCCAGCCCCTGACCAGAGACCAGTGATGGCTCCAGCCCCTGACCAGAGACCAGTGATGGCTCCAGCCCCTGACCAGAGACCAGTGATGACTCCAGCTCCTGACCAGAGTCCCGTGATGGCTCCAGCCCCTGACCAGAGACCAGTGATGGCTCCAGCCCCTGACCAGAGACCAGCGATGGCTCCAGCCCCTGACCAGAGACTAGTGATGACTCCAGCCCCTGTCTAGAGTCCTGTGATGGCTCCAGCCCCTGACCAGAGTCCCGTGATGGCTCCAGCCCCTGACCAGAGACCAGTGATGGCTCCAGCCCCTGACCAGAGACCAGTGATGGCCCCAGCCCCTGACCAGAGTCCCGTGATGGCTCAAGTCCCTGACCAGAGACCAGTGATGGCTCCAGCTCCTGACCAGAGACCAGTGATGGTTCCAGCCCCTGACCAGAGTCCAGTGATGGCTCCAGCCCCTGACCAGAGACTAGTGATGGCTCAAGCCCCTGACCAGAGTCCAGTGATGGCTCCAGCCCCTGACCAGAGTCCAGTGATGGCTCCAGCCCCTGACCAGAGACCAGTGATGGCTCCAGCCCCTGACCGCTGTCCAGTGATGGCTCCAGCCCCTGACCAGAGACCAGTGATGGCTCCAGCCCCTGACCAGAGACCAGCGATGGCTCCAGCCCCTGACCAGAGACCAGTGATGGCTCCAGCCCCTGACCAGAGACCAGCGATGGCTCCAGCTCCTGACCAGAGTCCCGTGATGGCTCCAGCCCCTGACCAGAGACCAGTGATGGCTCCAGCCCCTGACCAGAGACCAGCGATGGCTCCAGCCCCTGACCAGAGACCAGTGATGGCTCCAGCCCCTGACCAGAGACCAGCGATGGCTCCAGCTCCTGACCAGAGTCCCGTGATGGCTCAAGCCCCTGACCAGAGTCCAGTGATGGCTCCAGCCCCTGACCAGAGTCCAGTGATGGCTCCAGCCCCTGACCAGAGACCAGTGATGGCTCCAGCCCCTGACCGCTGTCCAGTGATGGCTCCAGCCCCTGACCAAAGACTAGTGAGGGCTCCAGCCCCTGACCAGAGTCCAGTGATGGCTCCAGCCCCTGACCAGAGACTAGTGATGGCTCCAGCCCCTGACCAGAGACCAGTGATGGCTCCAGCCCCTGACCAGAGACTAGTGATGGCTCCAGCCCCTGACCAGAGACCAGTGATGGCTCCAGCCCCTGACCAGAGACTAGTGATGGCTCCAGCCCCTGACCAGAGACCAGTGATGGCTCCAGCCCCTGACCATAGTTCAGTGATGGCTCCAGCCCCTGACCAGAGTCCAGTGATGGCTCCAGCCCCTGACCAGAGACCAGTGATGGCTCCAGCCCCTGACCGCTGTCCAGTGATGGCTCCAGCCCCTGACCAAAGACTAGTGAGGGCTCCAGCCCCTGACCAGAGTCCAGTGATGGCTCCAGTCCCTGACCAGAGACCAGTGATGGCTCCAGCACCTGACCAGAGTTCAGTGATGGCACCAGTCCCTGACAAATGTCCAGATGTCCAAATGTCCACAACCCCATAGCTCCTCTCAAGAAAGTTTTGGGGGCGTGCTATACGTCCTCGTCCATAGTGGCCGAGCTGAGCTACCGGGGCAAGGCCACGGAGGCCGAACCTCCCTGGTCCCCTGAACTGCCGGCGTGGCCTGGTCCCCCGGAGTCTTCCTGCTCTACTAAGCCATGCCCTCATCAGCCTCCAGGGCGCCCAACCTCCCACCCCTGTGGATGTAAAATGGCGTGTGGACGTGTCCTTCCGCGCCCTTTGTGAGATTTACCCAAAAAACAATTGTACAGGATTTACAGGTGTTAAATGTCAATGTTTTTGCGCCGTCACACTTGACATTTTATGACATCAGAATGTTTCCATTAATCTAATGGTGCTTAATTCATGTATTATTATTGTTGCATACTTAAGTTTAGTT
Source organism: Romanogobio albipinnatus (assembly GCA_023566225.1). Lineage (NCBI taxonomy): Eukaryota > Metazoa > Chordata > Actinopteri > Cypriniformes > Gobionidae > Romanogobio > Romanogobio albipinnatus. The sequence goes on along the minus strand of CM042245.1, from coordinate 56,269,382 downwards.
ATTGGAAAACTAAATATTAAATCAGAGTATTAATACTTTTCAAGAGCATGGCATGGCCAAACACCAATAACACTAATTGCTCATGAGTGACGAAAATGTAAAAATCTAGTCTTTTGATTACAATCATAAACTCACCCTGAGAACAGCTGGCACATTTCTGTCACATGCTCTCAGGAGACACTCAACAAGGTTATTTTACAACGCTGCTTCTCACAGTAAGGATTCATCAAAGAAAACATATAAAAAAAAGAACAGGCTACACAGCGGTGAATGCAGCGCTGCATAGAAAGTCTTCAGATCGGGAGGCATGGCTTTGGGAACGTGCCATTAACAATAGACTATAAAAGTGTCATCATAACAGATAGCAGGTGTCCAGCAATGAGAGGCAATGCAACCTCTTAATAGGTCTAATGCTGATCTACTGCGATGCATATCAGCATTCATTCACCTCTTGGATCTGACCGCAAACACTTCTCCAGTTCTGATTTCTTCAAGTGCAACCCATTAACTGCATTATAGCTGCACCAAATCCCAAAGGCTAGGTGAAATAAACCAGTGCTACCAGTGTGCTTTCTCTCATTGTTTTGGTCACATCTGCTTTACGACGGCAGCATCATGATGTTATTTGAGGCTCTGGTGTCAGGACCCTGAGGAACTCTTATCTGCGGGAGTATCTGATCCACTCCAGGAGGGTGTCAATAACAGCCAAGTGTCTGCAACGGACCGTGGGATCACGCAGGCGGCCCATCTCATGCTGCTGAGAAAGGTTACACCAGCACAAAAAAGAGCCGCAGGATCGTTAAACAGCCTCATTTGGCAGCTATAGCCATCTCCCAGAATGCTCTAGGGCACAGAACGGTTTTGATTTTTATTTCCTTTTTCTAAAACTGCATTGCTTCGAGGCTGCTCTGGAGACAACACAAGAGTTATAACTTTATAAGATCCATCTCTTTTAAAAGTACTTCATTTCAGTCTCCGTTTACTCTCTATTGATCTTCATAGCCAAGTTGTGAATTTAAGTCATCACATAAACATTTGCGAATAAAGCACAAAGTTTCCATCCCATGTCACATCCTGTAAAATGTGCACAAAATATCTGTAATGACAATTAAACTTGCTGCAATCGCGGAAGCCACTTTTTGACTTGCGGATGAATAATAAACGCTTCATGTGTTCAGATGCCTGGTATTTATGAACACATGTGAGACCCAACCATTTTGATAACTGACTTTGGCTCAGGCATTTCAGAACCACCGAACCAACATTTGAGATGCTGAGCGATGTGATTGGTCCCCTGGTTAGTTCAATTATCCAATCACATTGAGTTCTTTTGTGTTGTGCATTGAGGGATTTATTCAATAAATGTGTTTCCATCGTATACAATGAACGATATAAATATATTATGTGCATGTCTTCCTATCAGATAAAAAATGAATGCATAACGTTTTTATGCCCATCTAGGCATTTCCATCCAGAGTTTTTTAATGAAAATCTGAATAAAAATAAGTGGATGGAAACAGCTATTGATGTCTATCTTACCACCTTTAAGACACAATGGTGAGAATGTGAAGGAATGCGCTGATGAATTGGATTAATAAAGATCTCTGTCCCCTCTTTCTGCCTTTTTGCAGAATTGAACTGAAAAAAGGTTCAGAATTAAACCGAGATCACCGCTGGTTTTAACATTAATGAGGAACATGCTGAGTCCTCTTCACCTTGCCATTGACTTTGCACAAGATCTTATAAACCTGATCTCAGCCAAACAAAAGACCACACATACACACAAATAAAGAAGCTTCAGTGGTGTCCATTTCGCTCAAATCACCAGCAAAGGCAATGACACTACGATAGCCATGAGTGGAGACAAAAATCAGTGTGTCATGAGTGTCTTTGTGTAAAGCTGAGTAAATATAAGCAGGGAGACAAAACATAGTTTGGCTGAAATTATGTTCATCTTTCTTAAGTGTTGCTGTTTGAGCATGAAATAACTCTCAAGTCCCTCCATTGGGAGTTTCTGAACTCCCTGAAACGCTTCCATTGTACTCGCAAGTTTTCTTCCAGAAACAAACACTTCCCAATCAGTGTTGGGGGTAACGCATTACAAATAACACGAGTTACGTAATCAGATTACTTTTCAAGCAACTAGTAAAGTAATGGGTGGGGGGGTTCTCCGGGAAAAACGGACTTGGCAACACAGTGCAGTTGAGTTCTGCTGACATTTGACAACTAACGTTATGCGTCGCTCCGTTGCTCTGATTGGTTGTAGGTCTATCCAATTGAGGTCTTTCCTGGTTCGGTTTAAACACGCCCCATAATCACAGCCCAACGGAGCAGTATCAGACTCATATTCTCACTAGAATTGAGTATGACGACGTCAGGCTAGGTTATTATAGTTCTAGACGAAATGTGAGCATGCATTTACTCATCTCACTTGCACAGAAACAGATTCAGTATTCCTCAAAATGAATAAAAACAGTGAAAGGTAAACTTGCAATTATTAAATATGTTAAATAACACAAATGTACTTTATGCATTTAATCTCACTTTATTAACCGGCATCTTTGCTGCTAGATAAACCGTATTTGTGTGTGTGCGTGTGTGTTTGCTGAAGTAAGAGTGTTTAACGGTCTTATTTATTTCACTTTTGGTGTGAAAAGGCCTTTATATTTGCCAAAAATAGAACTTTTTTAAAATTGTTATTAAGAAACAAACAAGCAAGCCCAGCCCAGGTGAGTTAATATGGATTATTTTGGATATATATCAAGTACAATTAGGGTTGGGTACCGAAGCCCTAACCCTATAGCCGGTATGTACCGGACCATATCACAACTATTCAGTGTTTTAAACCACATGTTTATTTTAGGTTTCAGACATTTAAATACTCATTGTCTATGGAAGCAGCAAAAACAATCCTTTCAGACAGTTATAACTTGACTACGTGTTTTATTCATATCAGATACACATTATATAGTAACTATATAGTTTACTCTATTCTTCTCCCAGTCCAGCGGTCACTTACTTTCATGTATTTCGTGAGACGTGAATGAATTTACGTGATGTAAATGTGAGAAGCACGACGCGTCGCCGTGAAAACAATAAGGCGATGCGTTCTAAAATATTTAGCCAGATAATATTATCATATTTTCTGTAAAATAACATAAGAAGCTTGATGCCGGTTTGTAGCAGATCAAGAAAACAGACGACCGCTGTTAATACTGTAACTGTTATTAGTGTTAAATTAGGCCTGTTGTAGTTGGGTCAGGTGGCTTTAGTTTTACTGTGAATTTGTTAAGTAAATTGTGCTTTCTATTTATTTATATGTATATATTTAAGTATACTTTTTACGTTTTACATTTAAATAATAATAAAAAATAAAAAAAACTATAAAAAGCCATTCTTAAATCTCATCCACCTCACTTTGTGGCTCTTTTTTTTTTTTAAGTATCAGTTCAGGCACCGTTCAGACACCGGTACCGTTTTAAAAGTATCGGTATGGCACCGGTATCGAAAAAAACCCAAACGATACCCAACCCTAGGTACAATACATGGCACATTTTCTCAAGGAAGACAAATCTCTGAACTAATGCTGTAAACTATGGGAGTCAGTTGTAGCCTACTATAATATTGAAGGTAAAAATGAACTGATTTGTATACAAACCCTTAAATTACACTCAATTATGTTTTTTTTATAATAATAAAGTTGTAATATTAACTTTGCAATTACATAATCAAATGTAATACTTCAATTCGTTTTTTGAAATATAAACATTTAAATGGTGGCTGTCATAAAAACGTGCCAGATTTATAAATACATGCATTAAATATTAAAGAACATTAAAAATGATAATGAACAGCCTATGTAATGTGGTGCATATTATTAGCAAAATTATTCTCTCTAGAGTACATTTTTCTAGCTGACTAACTGGATATTAGCCTGACGTCGTCATACTCAATTCTAGTGAGAATATGAGTCTGATACTGCTCCGTTGGGCTGTGATTATGGGGCGTGTTTCAACCGAACCAGGAAAGACCGCAATTGGATAGACCTACAACCAATCAGAGCAACGGAGCGACGCATAACGTTAGTTGTCAAATGTCAACAGAACTCAACTGCACTGTGTTGCCAAGTCCGCGGGTTGAAGCGACCCCAATTATGGGATATACAGACCCAGGAATGCGAAATTTAGCAGCCGTGCCAAAATAACACATATTTTACCCCCCAAATGCCATTTTTCCCGGAGAACCCCCCCACCCGGAAAGCTATTGGGCTTGTTTTTGGCTAGTTTTGAGTAGCAGTTGGGCGAGTTTTGCTGTAAAAACTTGGCAACCCTGTCTGCCCGCACGCTGGAATAAGTTACGTTAGAAGAAGAAGATGAGTGTAAACGATCTTTGCCGGTGTTGTAAAAAATAATTTAAGGATACACAGAGTACTTACCAACACCATCATCATTTCTGAGAGAAATAGTGAAGGTGAATGCATATACGAACAAGTTCTCCGTTTAGGATTAGAACAAATTTAACCCAAGCGTCTTTGATGACGTGGATGATTACGTTACTGTTTATCATCTGTCCATCATCGTCTAAAGCCCGCCCTGACAATTTCATTGGTCCGAACAGTTTCTGTCCAGACCGAACTGCCCGTGCAAAAATGTTTGTGGGCGGGGCTAAGTTCGTCTGGCATCCAGGCTAACTGGATATGGTTTTTCTGAGGTAAATGTGACGTTACATGACATCGTTTACAAGCCATTTTACTGATGTCTTTCTGCGGGTGAAACACTGTGTGAGCGATTCCATGTGACATGATACGGATTTCGGTAAGTTGTACTGTATCTTTTAACACTCGCAGATGCTCATCGTCATTTCGAGCTGTAACTGGTATTAAAGCGGAAGAGAAGATCCGTTCATGTGCCGCTTCTCTTGAGCTGAGCCAGAGCGATCTCATGCCACAGCGCCAAAACTGTATTTAAGTTTTTGAATTTCGTAATAAAATGTAAAATTGTAGTTGTTTCATATCAAAAGTAACAAAGCACAAAGAATATTGCGACTTATTGGATGGGAGGCGCGCTACAATGCTCTATTCATTCATCAACTGAAAACAGGATGACTCATTGATTCTTGGGATTTAAGAATCGATATTGTTTCGTAAAAATGAGAATCGATTAAAATCGAGAAATCTGTTTTTTTTACCCAGAGTAAAAGGGTGTACTTTCCCCAACACTGATCACAATATTGCTCATTTAAATTATTCCTGCCAAAGGCATACACAAAATTGTGTGACGGAGAATATGGAGACAACAATGGAGAATATGAGGAAAATAATAAACATTCAAGCATGAAAACCTGTTTTATTAGAGCGCAAAAATGTAAAATAACGTATTTTAATAACATTTTAAAATGTAAACCTGAATTTTCAGCATCATTTCTCCAGTCTTCAGTGTCACATGACCCTTCAGAAATCATTCTAATATGATGATTTGCAGCTCAAGAAACAGGAAGAGAAAACAAACAGTTCGCCTCAAATTACTGGCAGCACATCACCACTATTTTAACTCTAAACCGTTACTTCATCAAACCGTGCAATCAATACACATCAGACTTACACAGCAGAATAACATCTTCCAGGTCTCTCGCTCTCTAATCGAAAAACACACACGCTGTCCGTGGATCTGTATTTCACTTCAAATACAGTCAGAGGAGGAACGCAAGGTGGTGGAACAAATAGCCCAGGTTGCATTGGCCGCTAGTAAGTGAATTAATGAGGTTTTAGTGGTCCCACGCAGCCCCGCCCGTCCCCGCGCTGCCTTAATCGCTCAACTGCAGTTATGCAAATGACACAACTTGAAGGCAAACATAAGCAGATGAGTAGCAAAGACGCACGGAGCAAAACTAATATTTAAATGATATGCTTTCAAAGAGAATGTTTAAATTCTTTTGTTTCAACATGATTCAAGAGCACGAGGGAAACAAAAACAGTCAATCACGCGCGGCTCTTATCAAGACACGCACTGTACTTGCACATTATTATGAAGAAATATGAGCATCCCTGCATGCGCTTAACTCACATTTTCCGGTCTCTGCTTTGACGCATGTGTGATGATTTTAGGGGTCACTGAGGGGTGCCAGAAGACAGAGAATTGACAAACACAACAAGAGGGAAGATTGTGCGAGTGAGAAGGGCGATCTGTGATCGCAGGAATTAATGAGTGATGCTAGAAGTAAGAAATATGAAAAATTTGTTGAATATGTACATATACAAGCGCTCTAACATAAGAAGCTGCATTGGTAATAGACATGTCAACGGCATTGCACGGTAAAATATGGCATATCACTTTATAATAACTTTCATTAATATGGTTGCAACACTCATTATATGAGGCTCAAAGGAATAGCTGAAAAATGTTTTTGTAATTATTTTCTTTGAATACAAAATTCCATTATATTTCGTTCAAATGTCTTTTTTTTTATGTCTTATAATCAACCAAATTATAAATGATATGTCTTATAATAAAATTCCTCAATAAAGAGTCCTCAAACATTTCTTTCATTTGATATATATATATATATATATATATATATATGACATTTTTAACTGTTTGAACGTACACTATTGTTCAGAAGTCTCTTCTGCTCACCAAGGCTGCATTTGTTTGATTAAAAATACAGAAAAAAATATAATATTGTGAAATATTATTACAATATAAAATAGCTGAATTTTCAGCATCATTACTCCTGACTTCAGTGTCACATGATTTTGTGCTGATTTTTAAAAATTATTATTATCATTCTTTGATGAATAGAAAGTTAAAAAGAACAGCATTTATTTAAAATAGTGATCTTTTGCAATATTATACATGTTTTTAACGGCTCTTTTGATTAATTTAATGCATCTGTGCTGATTTTTTTTAAAAGAGAAAAAAAATAATATATATATTTATATATAAATATTTACAGCTAATAATATTTGTATTGAAAGTAGTAATAAAGTGTACTGTAACCAGACTCAAGTCTGTGCATTGCAAATAACACGACTTCCATCATTCGTCAACAACACTCTTGAGACTTGATTTAGACTTGGCCTTGAAAGATTGGAGACTTGCAAACATATCTGTAGGATCTGAGCACTCACCATTGAAATGAACACTCCGGATGTATCCCAGGAGCTCCTTTCCATTGATATTGCTCATGCGGGGGCAAAGGCCGGGGTATCCGAAGCAGTAATCCCTGTGCATGCGATGCAGCGCGTGTGCCATCGCATAAACCGCATCCATCACAAACTGCACCTTCCCTTCCTGCTCGTAACTGGAGTCACGGCCGACCTTCTCCAGGCCTGTGCAAACACACAAAACACACATCTTCAACAAACACAGCTACGGCCCTTTGAGAGCTGACCCACAAGGTTCTCTCAAAGTTATGAGCAAGTAACGTTAATAAAGCGTTTGTTCAAAGTTATCTGGTCTTTAATAATGCTCTCAAAACGTTAGCACAAAAACATTATCTGTACATGGCTTCTGAAATGTTTTAGTTAGACATTTTTAGAGCGCAGAAACTTGGGACATGTGGTCTTCACCTCACAGCCGGTGGGAAAGAATCGGGATAGGACTCGGGCAGAAATCCTACTGTAGTGTGAAGCAGAGCAGGATCGGGTGTTGTGGAGCTGAGGAACCGCTGGAGCAATTTTTAATAACGCCCTCGCACGTCCCGGTTCATTGGTTAAAATAGCAATTTCTCACGATTTACAAATAGTTGGAAACATTTGGGATATTGTAAGTACTCAACTGAATAAAATATATAACACTGGCCTAGTGGTTTTTGGATATTTTACTGAAAAAATGTTACATAGTGCACCTTTAAATTACATTAAACTGGTGCAGTGTGTAGTATTTATGAGGATCTATTGACAGAAATGAAATATAATATACATAACTATGTTTTCAGTGGTGTATTAAGACCTTAAATAATGTATGGTTATGTTTATATTACCTTAGAATCAGCCGTTTCTATCTACACACACCATGGGACCCCTTACAGTGAAGCCACCATTTTGCATCGTCATGTTTCTACGGTAGCCCTAAACGGACAAACTAGCTCTCTCAGACGATGACATTTTTGTCCTTTGTCGGCCCCCGTAGCTTCTCTATGTGCTCCGAAAGGGAGGGGTGAGCAGTGGGTGATGAAATTCACAACATCACCACTAGATGCCGCTAAAACTTACACACTGCACCTTTAACCACTAGAGGTCCGTGGTCGCGACGGCGATACCACCTCACTTTTTTTCTTGTCATTGCGACTCAAAATACTCCATCGTGTTTGGTCATACAGGCAAGTGTTATACATCATTATAATCTGTTAAGTGTCTACTTTTTACAATAAAAACAAAATGTTGTGCTTTTTGCTAAATAAATGCGCGATCTGCCGCCTTTCTCTCAATGACGTCCATTATGATACTTGTCAGAAAATGAACTGTAACTTAGCGAATACTTGTCACACAAACACGAGACATGTATCTAAAGAAACGTTGAAATGTCATTTGTCATTTTGAAATGTCAAGGCACAAAAACAAATATTCTCTATGAATCTACCATTTATGTACTTATGTATCTAAAGTACATGGATGAAAATTGCTTAACTTACTTATTCTGAGCACAAGATGTTTAATTCAGAGATTCCATTCTTGCAGATGCAGTAATTCTCTTCATAATAAATTGCTATTTAATGTTTCTCAAATGTATGCACTCGTTAGAGTAATTAGCTACTCAAGTCCTCGAGGAAGCGCTTGTGCCGGCCATCTGATGCACACATTTTACCCGTTAAAGGCAACAGCAAGAATGTGATCTTTCCAAACAAATAATCTCTTCCATATCTCTCGAGACGGCAAAAGTAATATCACGCCTGCCGCTCGGAACAAATATTCCAGCTGTTGTTGTGCGTAAATTGAATTTGGCTCAGGCGTCTATGATTATTTCTCTCATAATCACCAGAGCGCTTTCCAAGTTGGTGTATTTTGACAAAAGCACCGGATGCCTCCGGGTAAATCTACCTTCTCCATCCACAGTTTTTGACACAATGAAGGATGAATAAAATGTGAAGGTGAATTAGCAAAGACCTGGATTCCTCCATCGCTTCTGCTGTCAGCGAGGAATTAATAGACTCCTGTAAATGAAATCCAATCCACTTTTATAGCACTTTCAGAGCAATGGGAAAATGATGCATTTGGTCTTCCAAAAACCAGACGGATTACCTGACCAGCACCGTGTGATAAATACGACAGAGAACTACAGGCCAGAGAAAACGACTCCCAGTGTCAAAACAAGGTGAACATCACGTTTATTTGTGGTTGCACTATCACAACGACAATCAGAGTGCTCAGCGAGTGAAATACATGCTAAACTTATACTTATAGCCTCTAACACACACACTGGCATAGATCCAGTGGAAGTATTGTAATTTTTATATGTGAAAAAAGGTGTTACCTACAGGATAAAACATGAGAGCTACAGCAGAACTTTCCTTGCTTACACCAAGAATGTTTGTGCACATTTAGCTCCATTAATGCACTTAAGGTCCACCAATGAATTATACACTTGTACTGTTTTTCACAGCTTAAGAAATGAAAACATGTCACAAAAAGCACTACAATATTAGCTGTGCAAAACAATCAAAAGTGTGCTTGGTTGGTTCTGCTTTCTCCATGAGACCCTGGACCACAAAACCAGTCATAAGAGTAAATTTGATTAAATTGAGATTAATACATCATCTGAAAGCTGAATAAATAAGTTTTCCATTGAGGTATGATTTGTTAGGATAGGACAATATTGGCCGAGATACAACTATTTGAAAATCTAGATTCTGAGGGAATCTAAATATTGAGAATATCGCCTTTAATGTTGTCCAAATGAAGTCCTTAGCAATGCATTTTACTACTAATAATACATTTTGTATATATTCACGGTAGGACATTTACAAAATATCTTCATGGAACATGATCTTTACTTAACTCCTTCCCTGCCAAACACAGCATTTTCTGTGTTTCCGTGTTTTCACTGTTATACGCTAGGTTGGGCGCTATTAAGCATCCTCTGAATGAGTACAGAATCTCCTGATCAAAACACAGGCGAAGAAGACGGCAAAAAATTATCGCATGTAAGCAGATGCATATGTAAAATAATGTGATCATCAGACATTAAACATCATATCAATCAAAACTGCCTAATGTTACTGAATGAAATGTCATCCCAGGATGAGCTATAGGACTGTGTAACTTTGGGGTGATGATGGACTCGATCTACTCCATCTGTGTTTGATCGCTCTGAATCTGATCTGGATGTAGTCATTGACAAAAACGTGATTTTCTCAGCTTTTTGTTCAAAATGTTGCTTTTTTTATGAAACTTACCCATATTTAAGTGTTGATAAAAAAGGAATGCATGAAGCTAGAATTTTGTTTGATTTTTATTTTTTATTTTGATATATTGCATGCTCAGATTTTCATACAACAAAATATTCTATGGGCCATTACATTTTTGTGAAAATGATCAAAAACCCTGGCGATGGCTGGCAACTAATGGTTTTTGGAATAAAAGAAAAATGTATAATTCTGACCCATACAATGCATTGTATGCATTGTATGGCTTTCCTGTAGCTCAAACAGTAGAGCATGGCGCTAGCAATGCCAAGGTCATGGGTTCGATTCCCAGGGAAAGCAAGAACTGACAAAAATTAAAAATGTGTACCTTGAATGCAATGTAAGTCGCTTTGGATAAAAGCGTCTGCCAAATGCATAAAAATGTAAATGTAAAAAAAAATGCATTGTTGGCTATCGCCACAAATATACCAGTGAGACGCAGGACTAGTTTTGTGCTCCATGGTCTCACATTCCCGACAGAACCGTTTGCCAAGCCTGTGGATTACAGGTAATAATGTTGTAAATAATGTTCTGTTTCTTGTTCAGACTGATTGTTTCTCTTCATAAGACCTCAATGTGTTTTCAGGAGTCATGGGAATTAATTTTCGTTTTGCCTGTATCTGTTTTTTGACTCAAAATGATGGAAGCCATTGACTTGCATTATACGGATCACAAGGACCCCGGTTTCAGCTAAAAATCAACCTACATCTCGGATGTCATGAAGGTGAGTAAATGAACAGCATTTTCCTTTTTGAGTGAACTATACCTTTATCCATTTATAACGGAACCTGATAAGTTTCTGTTCCTCCATTGAAAGTCAATTTAACCAAATCTTTAAAGATCCAAAAAGGTCATAAAGGCATTGTAAAATAATCCAAAGTCTTGAAGAGATATAATCGCATTATATCACATATGGTAAACACAGAAGCTAAAAACATATGCGTGAGGTACAAGAACCAATGGGGTTTGTTCTAGTGTGTGATGCATGCACAAGCTTCTGTGTTTGCCATATGTGATGTGCATATATTTGCATATTTAGTTTTGCATATTTTTGCATAGATGTGAATAATTGTACCTTTTTACGCACCAAAAGTTGACACAAAACTATATTAAAATGCAAGATACTCTGTTTGAATACTTTAAATAAATAAAATATGATAATGTAAACATACATTCACCTAAAGGATTATTAGGAGCACCATACTAATACTGTGTTTGACCCCCTTTTGCCTTCAGAACTGCCTTAATTCTACGTGGCATTGATTCAACAAGGTGCTGAAAGCATTCTTCAGAAATGTTGGCCCATATTGATAGGATAGCATCTTGCAGTTGATGGAGATTTGTGGGATGCACATCCAGGGCACGAAGCTCCCGTTCCACCACATCCCAAAGATGCTCTATTGGGTTGAGATCTGGTGACTGTGGGGGCCATTTTAGTCCAGTGAACTCATTGCCATGTTCAAGAAACCAATTTGAAATGATTGGAGCTTTGTGACATGGGGCATTATCCTGCTGGAAGTAGCCATCAGAGGATGGGTACATGGTGGTCATAAAGGGATGGACATGGTCAGAAACAATGCTCAGGTAGGCCGTGGCATTTAAACGATGCCCAATTGGCACTAAGGGGCCTAAAGTGTGCCAAGAAAACACCCCCCACACCATTACACCACCACCACCAGCCTGCACAGTGGTAACAAGGCATGATGGATCCATGTTCTCATTCTGTTTACGCCAAATTCTGACTCTACCATCTGAATGTCTCAACAGAAATCGAGACTCATCAGACCAGGCAACATTTTTCCAGTCTTCAATTGTCCAATTTTGGTGAGCTTGTGCAAATTGTAGCCTCTTTTTCCTATTTGTAGTGGAGATGAGTGGTACCCGGTGGGGTCTTCTGCTGTTGTAGCCCATCCGCCTCAAGGTTGTGTGTGTTGTAGCTTCACAAATGCTTTGCTGCATACCTCGGTTGTAACGAGTGGTTATTTCAGTCAAAGTTGCTCTTCTATCAGCTTGAATCAGTCGGCCCATTCTCCTCTGACCTCTAGCATCAACAAGGCATTTTGGCCCACAGGACTGCCGCATACTGGATGTTTTTCCCTTTTCACACCATTCTTTGTAAACCCTAGAAATGGTTGTGCGTGAAAATCCCAGTAACTGAGCAGATTGTGAAATACTCAGACCGGCCCGTCTGGCACCAACAACCATGCCACGCTCAAAATTGCTTAAATCACCTTTCTTTCCCATTCCGACATTCAGTTTGGAGTTCAGGAGATTGTCTTGACCAGGACCACACCCCTAAATGCATTGAAGCATCTGCCATGTGATTGGTTGATTAGATAATTGCATTAATGAGAAATTGAACAGGTGTTCCTAATAATCCTTTAGGTGAGTGTATATATATACTGAACATGTACAAACTTGTGTTGGATACGATTAATCGATTTGACAGCACTAAATAACATAAATATAAATAATAGGCAATACACACTTCATACTCCGCATGACTTAGTAAGTAGTGAGCTAGTATTCTGAACAACTGTGTACATTTATTTATTCAGCAGATGCTTTCATTCATAATGACTTACAAATGAGGAAACTTGAGCGATTAAGCCTAAGCAGGCAATACTAGCAGTGCCACCGTACAGAAGCTCAAATATTGCCTTGAGTACAGAGATAAAACAATAATCATAGAACAATGTCCTGTTTTATGTTTATTATGGCATGCGCACAGGCTTTTCTGTGTCTCTGTTGAGCTGGATGAGAGGAAACAAACTGACGCTTATTGAGTGATTGATGACAGCACGGATGACGGGCAGCTTAATGAGATGAACAAGAGTCTAAATTAAATGTCAATTACGGGCGCAAATTAAATTCCCTCCCTTTCATCGAAGACATTTCGCTGCTACTGTTAAAAACACCAAATACTTTCCTCTCTCTCTCGCTCTCGAGTTTGTAGCAGGCTGACAATATCATATAAAAGGAACGAGATTTGGCTCGAATTCAGAGCAAATCGTGCTCACCGTAATGACTGGCAGCGTCATGAATATGCACAAATTGTCCGGCTTCCAACTTTTCCAACTCTCACTCTGAATTATGCACAGTGCGTGCCAAACGCTGAGACAATAATCACCATTCTATATGCTATCTTATGCTAATGAGGACACTTTGACTACATGATATATGCACATCTGACTACATTTCTCAAGCCAAGCTTGGAAAAACATCCGTACCTGTCTTTGACAACAGCAGCACTTGAGCTGAAGCGTTCAGGGCTGTTCACCTGGTTAAAGCTAAAATAACAAATAGACTCACATTCCGAGCCATTCTACAAAGACAGACTGGTTTCCCGCCCAAATTAAAAGAGCCCACCCACATGTCTCTATGACGTTCTGATCTAGAGATATCTCTCTCATCTTGTTTTCAGAGGAAGTCTAGTGGTTGCCAGGGTGCTGTAACTGGTTGCTAGGGCTGGCTTTGAATTTATTATGTCACTAGTATTGGCTGCTTAATAGGCCAAACAAAATGAGCCAAATCTGTGACATTCTGAGCTGGAGATATGATCTGACACAGTTCATGCCAATGTTAAGTCTATGGGACTTTTCCGCAGCACACGCCCGATCCAGGGCTCCAGACTGTGACCAAATGGTGCATTTTGCAACCTTTTTTTCCTGCTGGTGCGACTCAATTTTGTCAGAGGTCGCACTGGTGCCTTTCACCACAGTGCCCGACTGATAAGAGCTGCCATTTCTGTTACATATGAGAAACATCAAACGGCAAACGAAACTAAAGCGGAACGGAACCACTCTACTCATTTGAGAGGCCGTTTATCAGCCCGGAGCAATAATAGAAAGTGCGAGCTCATCCATGTGCCGATCTCGGTCATGTGACACCATTACTACACAGCGCTAGGAGATCCAGTGAGAAAGCGTTTAAATTCACCACAGGATTAATAACATCGCTACCGCGAGATCTAGTGGAAGCGTTCGCCGCAGAACTCTGATATAAACCACAGATATCAGAGCAAACAGAGCTGACGTGGAAACCAGGAGAAACCATTGAGCGTGAGGGAAGATCAGGGGTTTCAGTCACAAATCACCAACATTTACCATGATTTGAATGTTGTCATTATTCATTTATGTATTCATGGTTTGTACAACCTTTTAAGAGTGAAGTTCAAGAACTTTTCAAGAGCTGCACACTTTCTCCATCCCTTCAAAGCTCTAAATATTATCCAATGTTAAAGTTATTTATTTTAATGTAATTATTTGTAAAACTAAAAGTTAAAAGGTGTAGGAAAACACTTTGTGGCAAACAAGCATTTTTATTTAAAGCTGCAATATGTAAGATTTTTGCAGTAAAATATCAAAAACCACTAGGCCAGTGTTATATATATTGTTCAGTTACACTCTCTAAAAAATGCTGGGTTAAAAATAACCCAAGTTAGGTTGAAAATGGACTAACCCAGCGATTGGGTTGTTTTTAACCCAGCGGGGTTAAAAACCTAACCTGTTTGCCTAAAACAACCCAATTGCTGGGTTAAAATGACCCAATCGCTGGGATAAAACAACCCAATCGCTGGGTTAGTCCATTTTCAACCCAACTTGGATTATTTTTAATCCAGCATTTTTTAAGAGTGCAATATCCCAAATGTTTCCAACTATTTGTAAATCGTAAGATGCTATTTTAACCAGGGAACCGGGACGTGTGAGTGAGTCAATGGCGTCATATCTGTGTTCCCCTCGGTTTCTGGTTTTATTCTGCAGAAACGCTTTACTCTCACTGAAGTGTGAACAAGTGTCATAGTAGCCGCTGAGAGAACGCACAGAGTAATGTCATCACATCATCAACACACTCAGATGTGTCTAATATGATAAACAGAGCTGTGTTACCTCATATTCATGACCACGAAAATGAAATGACGCCGGCGACTGTGCCATAATAAAAGTCCGCTGCTCGCGAGGCGTGTGTTGCGTTCATCTTATTAACAATCGCTCCAGCGGTTCCTCAGCTCCACAACACTCACTCCTGCTCTGCTTCAGACTACAGTAACGCTAATAATCACATCAACATGATTTCTGCCCGAGTCCTGTCCCGATTCTTTCCCACCGGCTGTGAGGTGAAGACCCACAGATGTCCCAAGATTCTGCGCTCAAATGTAGCGTCATCAAACTACGCCTTTGTTTTGAATAGGCAACCTCTAGCGGACGGAAACGTTATATAGTGCACCTTTAAAAAAAGATATGAAATGGCCACTATAACCAGTAGATGGCGGCAGAGGAGCATTTATTTGACGAAAAAGTTTTCTTCGAATTGTGACTGAATTACACAGAAAGCAAGTAAAGATTTCTCTGTTTATAATCACTGAAGCTGTCGGTCAGTTCAGTGTGATACTATACAAGAACAATGGTACATTTAATAAGAGTAGAATATTTACATTTTCCCTATAAGAATGAGGTTTTTGCACATTACCGTTGTTAATAAAAGTTAATTTTATCTGTACATCAATTCAAGCTCAGCGCTTCACTGTTAAATTTCCAATAAATAAACATGTAATATTATTAGTAACTGCACTTATTAACAAAACTATGCAAAACAATAGTAATTTTATTATTAAATTAACGTTATGATAAAATATCCTCCTGGAGCCCTGCGATCGCTTATAAAAGCACAAGCCACACGATTTGACACCTCATTCATGGGACAAATGGTGCGGGACCAGTTACGCTCCACATTTTTGTCCAGAAGAATAATAAGTATATGAGAGATAAAACAAGCGAAGCTTTGCTTATCCCACATATATACATATATACAATTTAGCTTGATATGCAAACAATGATAAATATAATATAAATGTGCTTAAAAAAAATCAAAACAGAAAAGGCAGCATTTCACAGAATGACTCATCCGCCTGCGGCCACTGCAAAACAACCCATAAAAAGCCAATGCATCTGACCAGGTTCCACACAGCCGATGCTGTTTGCCACAGGCGAGCACATTTCTTAACACATCACTGCAATTTCTCCAAGCTGATGGGATTCCTGAACTTCAAAATGAGACTGACACTCATGCCGTCTAAGACCCAATGCCCTCTTTCCCCAAGCCATTACGGCTCACGGAGCGGCCCTGTTCGCTGTCGCCAGTCCAATACATGTTTTTAAGCAGTGTTGATTTATGTGAGGAAAGGCTAAACACATCCTGACAACAGTTATTTTATTTCCAACCGTTCTCCCCTCCATAATTTTCAGCAGGTTAGTCATTGTGTTGGCGCTTGCCCCGTCGAAGAACGAGTCAAAGCACGGCATGGCACTGGAGACTAGTCTTATTGTTGGCAACAAGACGGTGCGTGAAATCGCATTAAGTTGTGGCTGAGGTTCTGCCACCTTGTGCTCTCGAGGGTTTCGGGGATAGGGTTTGCCGGGGAGGTGAGACTAACTGAGTTCTTGACACCAATCTAACAGCAGCCGGATCCGTCTCGTCGCAAGAGGAAGTCAGGGCTGTGTTCCCTGTTCTACCAGAGCCTCAGCAAGGTGCGAGTCCCAACAGAGGATGCAGGCTTTTAATTACGACTCACTCAGGGCAATAAATTACACACTCCAGCAGAGGACTCTCACACAGATTCATTGCTCACAGTGCACGAGGTGATATGGAGAAATAGATGGAAAAATTATGAGCAAAGCACACACCGCATGTAACACATCCAGGTCATATTTTACTTTTAAAAAATATAAATATATAATACTCATACACTATATCGCCAAAAGTTGTGGGACGCCTGCCTTTCCATGCACATGAACTTTGATGACATGCCATTCTTAATCCGTAGGGTTTAATATGGAGCTGACCCACCCTTTACAGCTCTAACAGCTTCAGCTCTTCTGGGAAGGCTTTCCACAAGGTTTAGGAGTGTGTTTATGCAAATTTTTCAGCATTCTTCTAGAAGCGCATTTGTGAGGTCAGGCTCTGATGTTGGACGAGAAGGCCTGGCTCTCAGTCTCCGCTCTAAATTATCCCAAATGTAATCTATCGGGTTGAGGTCAGGACTCTGTGCAGGCCAGTCAAGTTCCTCCACACCAAACTCACTCATCCATGTCTTTATGGACCGACGATGTTGGAACAGGAAGGGGTCGTCCCCAAAATGTTCCCACAAAGATGGGAGCATGAAATTGTCCAAAATGTCTTGGTATGCTGAAGCATTAAGAGTTCCTTTCACTGGAACTAACTAACAGAAAAACAACTCCACACCATAATCCCCCCTCCACCAAACTTTACACTTGGCACAATGCAGTCAGACAAGTCCCGTTCTCCTGGCAACCGCCAAACCCAGACTCGTTCGTCGGATTGCCAGACAGAGAAGCGTGATTGGTCACTCCAGAGAACATATCTCCACTGCTCTAAAGTCCAGTGGCGGCGTGCTTTACCCCACTGCATCCCACGCTTTGGTGATGTAAGGCTTGGATGAGCTGCACGGCCATGGAAACCCATTCCATGAAGCTCTACACACTGTTCTTGAGCTCACCTGAAGGCCACACACAGTTTGGAGGTCTGTAGCTATTGACTCTGCAGAAAGTTGACGACTTCTGTGACCCTCAGCATGCGCTTAGCCATCTTTGTGATTTTACGTGGCCTACCACTTTGTGGCTGAGTTGCTGTTGTTCCCAATTGTTGCCAAATCTTTCAAAAATAGGCTTCATTTTCTTCATGCGAAAATGTGAACAGGACATGCTTTCATGATAACTTTCACCAGTACTTGGAAAGAGGAAAAGAATTACTGAATTACTCTCGTTTTCTCCATGAAATTGCCAAAATTGCTATCCTAAGGTACATATCACAAGGTCAGAAGATGTTAAGATAAAAGCCAAGCATGTGAATACCAGCGTGACACCGTTACCCCTTTTCCACCAGAATGAACCGGGTGCTAGTTCAGAGCCAGAGCTAGTCCCAGTTCATAGTTGGTTCGACTGAGGAGCCTTCTAAGAACCGTTTGCTTTTCCACATGCTGAGAGCCAAAACAGAGCCATGTCTTACGTCACTGTATACGTCTCATCTTTCTCAGCAACGCTAGCGAGGCAGTGGCAGTGTTGCCAAGTCCGTGGTTTTCCCGCGGAATTGGGCTACTTCATCACTGTTGCCGCGGGCTGTTTTTCATGTCCGCGGGTTGAAGCGACCCCAATTATGTGATATTTAGCACCGGGAATGCGAATTTTAGTAGGCAACCATGCCAAAAAAACACATTTTACCCCCAAATGTGATTTTTACCGGGGAATGCGATTGGGCTTGTTTTGAGTAACAATTGGGCGGGTTTTGTTGTGAAAACCTGGCAACCCTGGGCAGCGGGAAACACAAAACACACCAGGCTTGTTCGAGATGCATCGGCGCTGCACAGACCGATCCACATATGATATAAAAAAAACGCATGAGTCAATCAAAAGCATAAGGAGTCATATGCTCTCGCTGGACTCGTTATCATACGGCGATCAGTCTCTGCACAGCCCCGCTGCCAACAAGCCTTCCATCAACAATGCAAACGTTGCGTTACTATTGATTCACATGGCTTTACGATCCTACATCGGCATCAAAACACAACGAAAACACAGCGAATCCAACGCATTCATGCAGTTCGCCGTAATTTGTATAGACGGAGATTACAAACGAGCAGCAGCTGTTAGCTCCATTAGCTGCTATTTCAAGTTTGCGTGCGTCTTGTTGACCCCGCCCCCAGCACCTGACGTAATCGGTTCTTACTTCTAGCCCTGTTCTAGCCCAGCAATGTTTTGGTGCTACTTAAGAACCACTTTTCCTGGCTCGGAGCTGGGGCTTTGGGTGTGGAAACACAAAGAACAGATTTGAAACTAGGCTCTGACTCCGATCTAGCTCTAGCACTGCCTTGGTGGAAAAGGGGTACGTGATTCGGAGGGCATGATGGGTAAATGAGCAGCTCCTTTAGCATTCACAGCATGATGCGCCAAACACCGCCTGCCGTCTTCAAAACCCTTTACTCCATTAAGTGCCTTCTGTCTGAGAAGACTAGCGCTCTTATGTCTGACAGATCAGTAAGTCTGGCGTGATCTTTAGAAGTGTGATGATGAACCACAAATCTCTCGGGAGGTGGGGGTTGAGAAAGACAAACTTCCATCATTCAGCTAATGACATCATGCCTGTTACCCACTGAGAGCTGATAGTTGTGTTATCTAGGGAAATGAAGACACCTTTCTTTGCCTTTTTATCAGATGCACATGGGGGTTCGTTCACTTTTGCATTCTCATGTCTTGTTTAGGATTTAACGGAACTAATCCCACACACATGTGATTTTGCACCACACTACAATAGCGCCTCATCCTTCTATGTTGTGAAGTTAAAGATAGCCTTCCTAGGGCATCCTTTTTGCATAAACATCAGACACTGCTGAACTTACCACATCACATGGTTATCGCCGCTGATTTCACCTCAGCTCTCGTTGAAAATGAATGACTTCCAGTTGCTTTGTTGGTGCAAATTGCTGTCAGTGTGACCAAGGCATTTTACGACCAAGAGGACGAGATAAAAAGAGTCTGGGACTGTAGGTCAGTCTGAGAAGGGTTTTAAACTACCAGCCCACACGTTTCAAACGGCCCTTCAAGGGTTTGTGCTTAAATCAGATCAGTGTTTCAGATTGATCCTTCATTCAATCACTGACTATTCACTATATCATTCATTTATTTATTATTAATTCATACTTTTATTCAGAAAGGATGCATTCAATTGATGACATTGCAGACATTCATAACGTTCATAACTCATAATTTCATTTATATGCTTTTCTTTTGAACTTTCTATTCATTAAATTATTTTTTAAAGCAGTTTTAACATTAATAATAATGTTTCTTGAGTATCAAATTATAATATTATAATGATTTCTGAATGATCATGCACTCTTAAAAAATGCTGGGTTAAAATAACCCAAGTTGGGTTAGCATTTTTTAGAGTGTGTGACACCGAAGACTGGAGTAATGATGCTGAAAATTCAGCTTTGATCAAAGGAATAAATTACATTTGAACATATATTCACACAGAAAACCATTTTAATTTTAAAATAGGCAATTTTAATTAGTAATACATTACACAATATTATAGTTTTTACTGCGTTCATGATCAAATAAATGCAGCCTTGGTGAGCAAAAGAGACTGCTTTTCCTAAAATCAACACACGTCAAGCACCAAATGCGAGTAAAAATCAGTGTTGGCTAGTATATGAAAATTACTAGCCAACACTAGCCAATAATTCACTTATATGAACGTAAACAAACATGAACGACACTCGGGACAGGTCACGAAAGTTTAAGAATTGCCTATTTAAATATTGAAGCGCAAGAAGAAGTGAAAGAGAACTCAATTCGTTATTCACACGCTGTGTGGGAATTTTAAACATCCGAAGCGCACGCACAGAAAGACAGCGAGTGAATACTGAAATGAGTTCTCGTTCACGTCTTCTTGCACTTGAACGGACAAATTCTGAAATAATTGTCCAAAAATGCCCGTCTCGGCAGGTTTCCTAGTAAACATAGTCGGTTCTGTCTTAAATGAACGTAAACAGTCAAGAAAGAAAACGCATGTGTATCAGTATCAGTGTATTGGATATTATAAATAATACCTGTAAAATTATAAAGCTCAAAGTTCAATGCCAAGCGAGATATTTTATTTAACAGAAGTTCCCTTTCAAAGCCTACAGCGAACGGCCGGCTTGGACTACATCCCTCTACTTCCTACATTAATTACGTCAGTAGAACAGACTAACCTCCGCCCACAAGAATACGCGAAAAAGGGGGCGTGGTCTTGTTGCTGTCCCACATGGAGAAGAGGCCGGTCGCGTGGAGAAAAGGAAGTGTTGCGTTTGAGTGTGTTTGTCGCCATGTCGTCGAGACGCTGTTATTTTCATCCCGGAGTCAAATCACCTTTGTTTGGCTTTGCCAGGGACGCTGTAGAGATCATTGAGCGCATACATCTCCCGTTAAGAGGCGTGACCTTTCCGTACAACGTGCGCTAAGCTGCTGTCGAATCACAACACAGGAACCGTGCCACGTGCGCTAAGCTGCGGTCAAATCACAACACGGGAACCGCTGGCACAATCAGAACTCGTTACGTATTTCTGAAGGAGGGACTTCATAGAACAAGGAACTCATCAGCCGTTTTTAGGACAGTGAAAACAGCAGTGTACAGATAAGTAAATTGTGTGAAAAATACTGTGTTTTTACACGCGAAACATGAACACATGTTATATTGCACACTGTAAACACAATCAAAGCTTCAAAAAAAAACACGAAGAACGGGACCTTAAAGTTATATTAGTTTGGCTGGTAGTTTTAGACGTTTGGAATAGAGAATTGTGAATTTTCACTGGTATTTTGGTGACATAACAAAAAAACGTTTCATGGCCGGTCAAAAATATCCAGTCATCGGCCATTGGCAGGTGTGGCAAAAAGTTAGTTTTAAGCCCTGAGAGCACTTATAATTAATTCAATACAATAGTAGTAATAAAAACAATGTAGCCAGATGAGTTTTTAGATGAAAATATGCTTATTAAAGTCATTTTTGAGGTAACATTTCAGAAGGTATAGGCGAGACAGCTCACGCAAGTTGGTGTTTGGATATTTGCTTCGATTTTTTCCAACTAGTCCAGTCTATGAATAAATTTCCCAGGCATCCTCTCGTCTCGTCTACTGAGTGTCCTTCTTTACAAGCAATCAGCCCTGTTTAATTACACCATGAACCGTGTCACTTGTGATTGATTTCACGCCGGCAGATTGTTTTCCATGTTGATGATGCATAGGTCATGATTCCTCCCACTTCTTATTAATAAGAGCATGCGCTGATCTCGAGGGCTCTTGACACTCGTGTTTGTCTGGGTGTTTCCGCACCTGTGGCGGACGTTATTGTGCAACCGACGACCCTTGTTTACTCGCTCATTGACCCAACGAGACACCATCCGCAGCTTCATCACAGACAAGCCTGGCGTTCCAGCGCCGCTTCACTGTCTTCCATCATTAGACACACTGACGCTGGCAATCGATGGCTTAATTTGGGAAACAGGACGAGTGTGTGTTGTATTCAATGTCTTGGCTGTGTAGAAGCGCTGATAGCCTAACGGCAAGCGCTGCCCATCAGCGTCTAACAAGAATGAGTCCATAAATATTTGAAAACACACTTCTACCTGCTTGTGAAAGAGCCTATGTCCTGACAGGTCTGTGGCAGATCTGAGGCACATAAAGAATCAAAAACCTCTAAATGTGGTGGACACGCATTAGTGTTGACATGTGCGGTGAGAAAATTGTGGTGCTGTTTTCCAAGAGCCCTTCAGCCGCATGATTGTGGAGATTTTCACGTCATACAGAGGTATGCTTTTATTTAGTTGTTGATGTCCTCTGCAGCGTTCAAAACCACTGATGGTTTTAACAAGATCCCATTGACACACAGAGATGAGATTGGAGTTAATGTTTTTGTTTGTGTTTCTTTACAGTCTGTCAAGCGTGTCATTGATTTGAATTGGATCCAGTCGTCCTCGGAGAACGGAAATACTATCTGGCTTTGATTTTTATCAATTTAGATATGATTGGTGAATTGTGAATTATACACTTCTGTCAAAAGTATCTTCTGCGCACCAAGGGATTTATTTGATTAAATATAAAGTTAAAAAAGAGTTAATATTATTACTATCTAAAATAGATGTTTTCTATGTGAATATATAGTAAAATGTCATTTATTTCCTGTGATCAAAGCTAAAGTACTGACCCCAAACATATTTGGCCAACAAATTGTATAGTTGGTTAACAAATTATAAAGATATTTATAACATATTTAAATAATAAAGAAAATTTAGGAAAATATTGCTATGCAATTCTTATGGGAACAATACAAGGGTGTCCTAAGTATCTAGGGTTGAGGTCAGAATTATTGGCACGCCTGGTAAATATGATCAAAGATGGCTGTAAAAATGTATCTGAATTGTTCATCCTTTTGATCGTTAATTAAAATAAATAGCAAAAATCTAACCTTTCATAAAAGTAAAACTATTGAAAGTGGGGGGTAAATCACATTATGAAATAAAGGTTTTTCCTCCAAAACACGTTGGCCACAATTATTGGAGTAAAAAATCTCTGAAGTATATTCCCATTAATATTTACATTTTTTGGCACACCAGGGTGACTAGGAACATGAAATTGTCCATCTATGACTTCTTGTTTCACATGAGTATAAATATGAGGAAAAACAAAGGCCAAAACCTTAATCATTCATCACAATGAGTAAAACCACAGAATATAGCTCAAGTGACCAAAGACTCTTCAAGGATCACAGATCGCAGAGATTAGTTGAGGTTTGGGGTCAGAAAAACTAAAAAGAAATGACCAAACAACCCCTGTGCGCACCACATGTTGTTTGGGAGGGTTTGAAGAAAAATCCTCCTCGCTCATCCAAAAACAAACTCCAGCAAACTACTTCAGTTCAGACATGACTGGAGCTTCAGACGGGACCTGGTTCTGTGGTCAGATGACACTAAAAAAGAGCTTTTTGGCAGCGAACCCACGAGATGGCTTCGGATAGCAAGTACCTCATGCCCACGGTTAAATATACCGCTGGATCTTTAAGGCTGTGGGCCTATTTTTTTGGTGGAGGTCCTGGACTTCTTCTTCAGATACATGGCATCATTAGCCCCGTTTCCACCGAAATTACCCAGAACAATTTGTCTCAGGAACTCTTTTCCCCCAAACCTGCTGCTGTCTGCGTTTCCATCGCGGTCTTAAGTACCATGAAGATTAGTCCGTTGACATAGGACTGTGTGTGACTTTCCAGAGCCCACTGGATTTCATCCTCCGCATATTCACTTAATAAAGCCTGAGAAGCACACAAACCACCACACGAGTACCACCCCAAAGTCCCTGGGGAAAGTTCCCACGGTGGAAACACCGCTATTGATTAAAAAATCTAAACCTGACGGCCTCTCCTAGAAATCGTATAATGGGCTGTGGTTGGATCTTCCACCAGCACAACGATCCAAAACAAACATCAAAATCAAATGTGTCAATGAGCACAAAATGAAGCTTCTCCCATGGCTGTCTCAGTTCCCTGACCTGAACCCTATAGAAAATGATTGATGAACTGAAGAGAAGAACTGGGAATCTGAAGGATCTGGAGAGATTCTGTATGGAAGAATGATCTCCAAACTCATCAGGCATTATAGGAGAAGACTCCGAGCTGTTATGTAAGTAATAGCACACCTCTCTCCTAAGACACATGAGTGGAGGAATGCTGCATGTCTGAAGCACAAACACTGCAATAATAGGTAAGGTTAGAGGGTTTGTCAAATCCTTGAGCCTAATTCTGAGCTAAAGTATCCTCAAAGCACTTTAATTTGGTCAGTTATCATAACCCCCATCTCTATTTTACGCTTAGTCTGTAAGCTTAAACGAAGCTGTAAAAACACACATGACCAGCAGTGTGTTGCTTTTCTTTCTGGCTTGAGTTACTGCATGCATTACCATGGGAGAGTAGAGCAGGCGGAGAGGTTTGCATCAGCTCCGACAGCCTGTCGATAACATTTCCACATGCAATTGGAAGAAGATGGAGGCTTTATAATGAGAGAGCGAATATCAATTAGACAGTTAAACCTGTCATTATTCATTATGAAATCGTTACTTGTGCACCAGACAAGACACACCTATGGCTTAATGAACACAGATTGGGACTTCTGCTTTCTTCTGCTTGATTTGAAATATTTTTTACAATTTAAAATAACTGTTTTCTATGTGAACGTACTGTAAAATGTAATTTTCTAGTCTTCAGTGTCACATGCTCCTTCAGAAATCATTCTAATATGCTGATATGCTGATTAATTATTGATGATTGTTTTTATTATCAATGTTAAAAGCTGTTTTTGCTGCTTAATATTCCTTTGGAAACAATATATATATATATATATATATTAGTTTAAAGCAGCACTAGGTAACTTTTCAACCTTCATAATATATTTTCAAGACTCTTGTGATGATACATCGACTTACAATAGGTTGAATGACACGTCTGCCATAGCCTGACGGGGTCTGTATCGTTTTTAATCGTACTTTTAAACTTCGGGTTTCGGGTAGTAACCCGAGAAAAAAAAGAACGTCTCGGTTACGGACGTAACCCTCGTTCCCTGAGTACGTTAGTGACTAATGAATGGGGGTTTCGCTTAGAAGCCTATCATCTTCGAGCATATAGAAAACGCCCAATGGCGTGCCAATGCCATGGGGCATGCAAATATTTGCATACGTAACTCTGCCTCACCGCGTGAGTATATAAGGAAGTACGTGGCAACATCGCATTATGTTACCTGCTTGAGGAGCCAAGACTGAACTCCGCATTCCAGGTAGCACAGCTGATGTGGCAACGGAACGTACGTCTCCGTTCCCTCCTCAGGGAACGAGGGTTACATCCATAACCGAGACGTTCCCTTTCGTTCAGTCACTACGACGTACGTTAGTGACTAACGAATGGGGGTTCCAATATAATCCCGCCACTCAGCTGTCTTCCAGTGCCCTGCGTAAGTGTGAGTTCCCTGTCGTAAGACTAATACGGACGAAGGACTCACGCTTAACACAGGATTACCAAGGTACACTGGGAAGCATATCCCAGTGAAGGAACGCAAAGATGCCTGCCCGTAGGGAGGACTTAAGAGTATGCATATGACCCGCTGGGGGCTGCATATGGGAAAACTCTAAGGAACCAGCCGAAGGTGGATTTTTAACCCCAGGGGTGGCAGGGACTTGCCAAGGGAAAGACACCTGCTCACTGCGGAGGCTTACGGTGGAAATACTCGTGTGGGGGTCACCGGAGGGGAACACAAGGACACGAGGGTCTAGGCTCGCTAGGTACACACAGGTATCGGCGTAAGCAGTGCTGGAGGAGCTCAGGGCTCTCGGGGAAACTCCAGTCCGTGGAGTGGAATGGCGAGCAAGCGAAGACACCTGAGCCTGGCCCATTACCGGCCCCTCGGGGGGGCGAGTACATAGTCGGACACTGGCTCCACTCTGAGATTGTAGAATCGTGATCATCTCTGAGCTCTGCCATAACTTCCGCTAAGTGAGGTCAAATACAAGCGTGGTCATAGATGTATACGTAGATGCCTCATTAGCGCCTGCACGGATCAGTAGAATGAGGCCTGGCCAATCACGTTGACAGGACAAAAATAAACATAATGTAGCGACTGCAGGTTTAGGAAAAATAGTGCAGTAAAAGTACAGATACAGCACTTAAAATGTACTCAAGTAAAAGTAAAAGTACACTGTTTTTAAACGACTTAATAAAGTGCAATCCCTGAGAAAAACTACCCTGGATGCCAGATGAACTTAGCCCTGCCCACAATTTTTTTTGCACGGGCAGTTCGGTCTGGACTTGATCCGTAGAGAAGTAATTATGCCTGAACAGAAACTGTTCGGACCAATGAAATTGTCAGGGCGGGCTTTAGACGATGATGGACAGATGATAAACAGTAACGTAATCATCCACGTCATCAAAGGCGCTTGGGTTGAATTTGTTCTAATCCTAAAGGGAGAACTTGTTCATATATGCGTTCACCTTTACTATTTCTCTCAGAAATGATGATGGTGTTGGTAAGTACTCTGTGTATCCTTAAATTATTTTTTTACAACACCGGCAAAGATCGTTTACACTCATCTTCTTCTTCTAACGTGACTTATTCCAGCTTGTGTGCGGACAGGGTTGCCAAGTTTTTACAGCAAAACTCGCCCAACTGCTACTCAAAACTAGCCAAAAACAAGCCCAATAGCTTTCCGGGTGGGGGGGTTCTCCGGGAAAAATGGCATTTGGGGGGTAAAATATGTATTATTTTGGCACGGCTGCTAAATTTCGCATTCCTGGGTCTGTATATCACATAATTGGGGTCGCTTCAACCCGCGGACTTGGCAACACAGTGCAGTTGAGTTCTGCTGACATTTGACAACTAACGTTATGCGTCGCTCCGTTGCTCTGATTGGTTGTAGGTCTATCCAATTGAGGTCTTTCCTGGTTTGGTTGAAACACGCCCCATAATCACAGCCCAACGGAGCCGTATCAGACTCATATTCTCACTAGAATTGAGTATGACAACGTCAGGCTAGAGAAAAACTACTCAATTACAGTACCGAGAGTATATGTAATTCGTTACTGGCCTTTAGTTGCTAAAAGAGTGTGCCGTTCCTGTGGCCTGCTGTGGTGATTTGTTTTGAAAAGAAAGCTTGTGATGAAGCTTTTCTGCTTTCCTAATGGTGCCGTTGTTGTGTTTGAGTGCGGAAAACAACTCATGCAGCGAATGACTGAGACGTCACAAACTCTTGAGTGGTGGTGGTGTGTGTGTGGCGGTGTAATTATGTTCATTATGTCAAGCACATTCTCTCAGAAGGGGCGGAAGTTTCCTAATATGAAAGCCGAGGGTTGCGTTAGCTTCCCTGGTGCACTTTTCCAAGCGTACATTCACAGAGACATTCAAATCTCGTGTCACTCACAGTGGCTTTCTTACTGCTCAACTGCAGCTGCCATTCTCCTCTTCGCTCTGCTGTGAGTTTGAGTAGAAAAACTCCATCCCCACAACTAAGCTCATTAACATATTAATGAATATACATTTGCATATCATCACCTATACAACATTAGTCTTTCACAATAAAGGTCATTTACATATAGAAGCCTTAAAGGTACCGGCGCAAAAAATACACATACACACACGCACACACACACACACACCTTCTTATATGTTTTGATATTTGTACTGTAAAACAAGTAAAAAATACTGAGTAAGAATATCATTTTTTGCAGTGTACATTTTTTGTTGATATAATGCACACAC
>CM042245.1:56173633-56238633 GCA_023566225.1 Romanogobio albipinnatus | reverse complement strand
TTATTTTTTCATTATTTTATTATAATATATTTGTTATTATAAATCAAAACTTTAAACAATATTATAAATGGCCATTTCACTGTTTATTTATTATTATTATTATTATTATTATTATTATTAATACTAATAATTTAAACTTTCAACATGAATATGCGTTACAAATGTATTATTTTTATTATTATATTATGCTATATTGTTGTTATAAATTAAAACATTTAATTGTTTATTTATTATTATTATAATTTTGTATTAAACATTAATATACATTGCAATTGTATTATTTATTATCTTTATTATTCAATTATATTATATTGTTATTATAAATTAAAACTTTCAACAATATTATAAATGACCATTTAATTGTTTATAAATTGTTGTTTAGGACATTACTCATTACTATTTTTATTTCATAACTATAAGTAAACTAATTATAATTGTGTCTGTGTAAACATGCATCAGTAGGACATACTAGGCCTTTCCACCACATCATACACTTTTAAAGACACTGGGTTATAAATGTATTAAAAACAGCTCAGCCAATAAATGTCCGTTTTTAATCAATGGAGCAATCAGGTGAATCTGGGGGCGGGGCAAACTTTTTGAGTCGACTGGATGATTACAGTCGCAACACGAGTTTAACAACGTCAGAGAAACGCAGTTAATGTGCCCATAAACGTGCCTTCTGCTCGCTCGGCCTCGGCACACTTGGACCTTTGGGACAGGAAGGTGTGATGAAGTCAGACACTGGAAACGATCCAAATGTCACCCAAACGGCTGTCTGACGCCCTACGGCAGACACACACACTGTTTGCATTGACTGCTCAAGCAGGGGCACCTGACAGCCCTAAAGAGACGTGTCCCTTCCTATCCAAGCCTCACTTCAAAAACCTCTCAAAGCCATTTGGCTTTTGTTTGCTCTTCCTCCAAAAACCCAGAACTCTTTCAGAGATGAGTGGCTGACCCTGAATAAATAATGGCTCTTACCGGTGCACTTTTTAAGGCTTCCTGGACGTTTTCCGTGCATCCCCAGCTTGCATCCAAAGTTCTCCTCCCAGAATTCCGCAAACCACACATTCCTTCGGTTGTTGGAGAGCGAGCGGCTACGGAAGTAGCGGTCGAACGCTGAGGAGAGAGAGGTGAGATGGATATTATAAATGATTTATCCGTGCACATTAATCTGGAATCAGAATAATGTCCCCTCCCTCTTGCAGCTCATCTCTTCTCTGATGATGTGGGCGGGGCAACCTGTCACTCACATGAGATCAGCCAAAACCACAACCATCCAATCAAACCCCCACAGACAAAATCAAGCCCCGCCCTACATTTGTTCTTGTTTGTGAAGCGTTTCACTCTGAGATACGGCACAATAGGGAAGAAAAGACTAGCGCGACTTCAGTTCAGGTTCAGACTTCAGGTAATGGAGGCTTTTATACATTGTCGTGTTTGTTTAGAAATAAACAATGGACGAATGGAGTCTTTAAACGCCTCAGATGTAAAGTTATTCACTGTCAAAGTGAGGCCAAAATGAATGGGAGTCCATGGGATGCTAACAGCAGGTGATGGCTTGGTTAGCAATGGCCACGCCTATGGAAGGTCCGGTTTCCGGGGGCTGGATTACCCCCTTGGATTAAACCCTGTCCTATTGAGAGCCTAATCTGCTCTGATTGGTCAGATGGCCCAGTCTGTTGTGATTGGTCTACTCTGCTCTGATTGGTCAGATGGCCCAGTCTGTTGTGATTGGTCTACTCTGCTCTGATTGGTCAGACGGCCCAGTCTGTTGTGATTGGTCTACTCTGATTGGTCAGATGGCCCAATCTGTTGTGATTGGTATACTCTGCTCTGATTGGTCAGATGACCCAGTCTGTTGTGATTGGTCTACCCTGCTCTGATTGGTCAGATGGCCCAATCTGTTGTGATTGGTCTACTCTGCTCTGATTGGTCAGACGGCCCAGTCTGTTGTGATTGGTCTACTCTGCTCTGATTGGTCAGACGGCCCAGTCTGTTGTGATTGGTCTACTCTGCTCAGATTGGTCAGATGGCCCAGTCTGTTGTGATTGGTCTACCCTGCTCTGATAGGTCAGATGGCCCAGTCTGTTGTGATTGGTCTACTCTGCTCTGATTGGTCAGATGGCCCAGTCTGTTGTGATTGGTCTACTCTGCTCTGATTGGTCAGATGGCCCAGTCTGTTGTGATTGGTCTACTCTGCTCTGATTGGTCAGATGGCCCAGTCTGTTGTGATTGGTCTAATGGCCCAGTCTGTTGTGATTGGTCTACTCTACTCTAATTGGTCAGACGGCCCAGTCTGTGGTGATTGGTCTACTCTGCTCAGATTGGTCAGACGGCCCAGTCTGTTGTGATTGGTCTACTCTGCTCTGATTGGTCAGATGGCCCAGTCTGTTGTGATTGGTCTACTCTGCTCTGATTGGTCAGATGGCCCAGTCTGTTGTGATTGGTCTACTCTGCTCAGATTGGTCAGATGGCCCAGTCTGTTGTGATTGGTCTACTCTGCTCAGATTGGTCAGATGGCCCAGTCTGTTGTGATTGGTCTACCCTGCTCAGATTGGTCAGACGGCCCAGTCTGTTGTGATTGGTCTACCCTGCTCAGATTGGTCAGATGGCCCAGTCTGTTGTGATTGGTCTACCCTGCTCTGATTGGTCAGACTGCCCAGTCTGTTGTGATTGGTCTACTCTGCTCAGATTGGTCAGAAGGCCCAGTCTGTTGTGATTGGTCTACCCTGCTCAGATTGGTCAGATGGCCCAGTCTGTTGTGATTGGTCTACTCTACTCTAATTGGTCAGACGGCCCAGTCTGTGGTGATTGGTCTACTCTGCTCAGATTGGTCAGACGGCCCAGTCTGTTGTGATTGGTCTACTCTGCTCTGATTGGTCAGATGGCCCAGTCGGTTGTGATTGGTCTACTCTGCTCTGATTGGTCAGATGGCCCAGTCTGTTGTGATTGGTCTACTCTGCTCAGATTGGTCAGATGGCCCAGTCTGTTGTGATTGGTCTACCCTGCTCAGATTGGTCAGACGGCCCAGTCTGTTGTGATTGGTCTACCCTGCTCAGATTGGTCAGATGGCCCAGTCTGTTGTGATTGGTCTACCCTGCTCTGATTGGTCAGACTGCCCAGTCTGTTGTGATTGGTCTACTCTGCTCAGATTGGTCAGAAGGCCCAGTCTGTTGTGATTGGTCTACCCTGCTTAGATTGGTCAGATGGCCCAGTCTGTTGTGATTGGTCTACTCTGCTCAGATTGGTCAGATGGCCCAGTCTGTTGTGATTGGTCTACTCTGCTCAGATTGGTCAGATGGCCCAGTCTGTTGTGATTGGTCTACCCTGCTCTGATTGGTCAGACTGCCCAGTCTGTTGTGATTGGTCTACCCTGCTCTGATTGGTCAGAGTGCCCAGTCTGTTGTGGTTAGTCTACTCTACTCTAATTGGTCAGACGGCCCAGTCTGTTGTGATTGGTCTACTCTGCTCTGATTGGTCAAATGGCTTACAGCAACTGCTATTTCCATTGTTTTTTTGTTTTTTTTGGCACAGTAAAAAAAAAGCACTACAACAACATAAACATGATATGCACAATATAATAGTAGTAGTAGTAGTAGTAATAGTAGTAATTAATTAAAATTATGGCCTGGTAAAGGAAAAGGAGACAAGCATCTAAAAGAATGACAAACATTTGTGTCAGTAAAGAGGCAGAGCATTCTGCAAATCCTCTGTGGTATTCCTGTCTGGCTGTCTGTGTCTAATCCGTGTCCCCACAGACACAATTATACAATATGTTTTGACAAAAGTGCTCTAATTGGTGGGTCTATTCCCGAGCTGTTTCCTGCAGAACTGAGAGCTGCTGCTTGAGGGACAGCGCTATGATTACTTGAGTGCAGACAAACACCAGGAGGAGCCTCGGATGCACTTGGCACTACATGGATACGATATTAAGTGTTGGACTATGATGCTAATTGTTAGCAATGCTTGTCTGACACCATTGGAGAGTGGAAATAAATGTCTACACTAAGTCTGAGCTTGGCCGAATTCAGGTGAACTGAGAACTTTGTGCTATGGAAATTAAT
Organism: Romanogobio albipinnatus; assembly: GCA_023566225.1. Lineage (NCBI taxonomy): Eukaryota > Metazoa > Chordata > Actinopteri > Cypriniformes > Gobionidae > Romanogobio > Romanogobio albipinnatus. The sequence goes on along the minus strand of CM042245.1, from coordinate 56,234,563 downwards.
GTAAAATATTTGACCAATTTAGTTGAATATGCCCTAGTTTTTTTTTGCCTACAACAAATGGATCATTAGGAGAAAGAATGAACAGATATTCCATGACTTTTTCATGACTTTCAGGTTGTTTGTGAATACTAGATAAATAAATAAATTATAGATTACACTCACAAAAAAGTCATTTCTAACCCGAAAGAAAAAAGAAGAAAAAATACATGCACTATAGCATTTTTTTATGATTTCCTGTGACTTTTTAAGGCTTTATTTCCTTCAGCTTTGTAATCACAATTTTAAAATCCCTAATATTTACAGCTTTTCCTTTTTATATTTATTTAAATCACTTACTGATTGCTTATTCTGGTTACAAAAAAATAATATGTTTACATAATAAATCAAGTGTACAGCGTTAGTTCAAGCAGGCCACGTAGTCAAGCTCCGCTATCAGCTGATTGGGAAAATTCTAACTCCGCCCCTATCAGCTGATCCGATTCCTATGCACTCAATTGACATCTCTCAAACAGGGCGCCTTACTTAAGCATAGCTTCACTCAAATCTGCCTGCTTGAACGCTTCTGCTGCATGCTGCTTTGCAACCCACCTCCTCCCCAGCTCCTCCTTAAACTGTTAACTAATTAATGTCATTCTTTTGTTATTGATGTATACTCTGTTCTAAATGGGGGATTTGCTCTGCCCTCCCAGTTTAAAATGGGAGGTTGCCCCCAGAATCTGCTGTTGTTCCCTGTCTTGGCTTTTCATGGAGCTCATGAAAAGAATGGGGAATTTAGAACAGAGCCATACCGCCAAATGTACATTTTTGCAAAATATGCAATTAAAGGTTAACTGAATGTTTGTCTATGGTGTTAAAAAAATATGAGATGAAAGGAAACATTATTTGTGAATGCTTTTTCATTCTCTCACAAATGTTTAGCGTTCCCCCAAGAAACTTTGTGTTCGCAAAGATTCTCAGGGGAACACAAAGGTTTTGGGAGCAAATGCAAAGTTTCTCTAGGGAACGCAAAGGATTTTCAAGCGAACACAAAGGATTTTTGAGCGAACACAGTTTCTCAGGGGAAGGCAAAGGATTTTTGAGCCAACGCAGTTTCTTGGGGAACACAAAAGTTTTGCAAGGGAACGCAAAGGATTTTCGAGCAAATGCAAAGTTTTTCAAGTGAACACAGTTTCTCGGGGGAACGCAACGGATTTTCAAGCAAACAAAGGATTTTTGAGCGAACGCAGTTTCTTGGGGGAACGCAACGTTTTTCAGGGGAACGTAAAGGTTTTGCGAGCAAACACAAAGTTTCTTGGGGGAATGCAAAGTTTTTCAGGGGAACGTAAAGGTTTTGCGAGCAAACACAGTTTCTTGGGGGAACGCAAAGGATTTTCGAGCGAACGCAGTTTCTCGGGGGAACGCAAAATTTTGCAAGGGAACGCAAAGGATTTGCGAGCAAACACAAATTTTCTTGGGGGAATGCAAAGGTTTTGCAGGGGAACGCAAAGGATTTTCAAGCAAATGCAAAGTTTTTCAGGGGAACGCAAAGGATTTGCGAGCAAACAAAGTTTCTTGGGGGAACGCAAAGGATTTGCGAGCAAACACAAAGTTTCTTGGGGGAACGCAAAGGATTTTCGAGGAAATGCAAAGTTTTTCAGGGGAACGCAAAGGATTTGTGAGCAAACACAAAGTTTCTTGGGGGAACACAAAGGTTTTGCAGGGGAACGCAAAGGATTTTCGAGGAAATGCAAAGGTTTTTCAGGGGAACGCAAAGGATTTTCGACGAAATGCTACGTTTTTCAGGGGAACGCAAAGGATTTGCGAGCAAACGCAAAGTTTCTTGGGGGAACGCAAAGGATTTTCGAGGAAATGCAAAGTTTTTCAGGGGAACGCAAAGGATTTGTGAGCAAACACAAAGTTTCTTGGGGGAACACAAAGGTTTTGCAGGGGAACGCAAAGGATTTTCGAGGAAATGCAAAGGTTTTTCAGGGGAACGCAAAGGATTTTCGACGAAATGCTACGTTTTTCAGGGGAATGCAAAGGTTTTGCGAGCGAACACAAAGTTTCTTGGGGGAATGCAAAGGATTTGCGAGCAAACACAAAGTTTCTTGGGGGAATGCAAAGGTTTTGCAGGGGAACGCAAAGGATTTTCAAGCAAATGCAAAGTTTTTCAGGGGAACGCAAAGGATTTGCGAGCAGACACAAAGTTTCTTGGGGGAACGCAAAGGTTTTTCAGGGGAACGCAAAGGATTTGCGAGCAAACACAAAGTTTCTTGGGGGAATGCAAAGTTTTTCAGGGGAACGTAAAGGTTTTGCGAGCAAACACAGTTTCTTGGGGGAACGCAAAGGATTTTCGAGCGAACGCAGTTTCTCGGGGGAACGCAAAATTTTGCAAGGGAACGCAAAGGATTTGCGAGCAAACACAAATTTTCTTGGGGGAATGCAAAGGTTTTGCAGGGGAACGCAAAGGATTTTCAAGCAAATGCAAAGTTTTTCAGGGGAACGCAAAGGATTTGCGAGCAAACAAAGTTTCTTGGGGGAACGCAAAGGATTTGCGAGCAAACACAAAGTTTCTTGGGGGAACGCAAAGGATTTTCGAGGAAATGCAAAGTTTTTCAGGGGAACGCAAAGGATTTGTGAGCAAACACAAAGTTTCTTGGGGGAACACAAAGGTTTTGCAGGGGAACGCAAAGGATTTTCGAGGAAATGCAAAGGTTTTTCAGGGGAACGCAAAGGATTTTCGACGAAATGCTACGTTTTTCAGGGGAACGCAAAGGATTTGCGAGCAAACGCAAAGTTTCTTGGGGGAACGCAAAGGATTTTCGAGGAAATGCAAAGTTTTTCAGGGGAACGCAAAGGATTTGTGAGCAAACACAAAGTTTCTTGGGGGAACACAAAGGTTTTGCAGGGGAACGCAAAGGATTTTCGAGGAAATGCAAAGGTTTTTCAGGGGAACGCAAAGGATTTTCGACGAAATGCTACGTTTTTCAGGGGAATGCAAAGGTTTTGCGAGCGAACACAAAGTTTCTTGGGGGAATGCAAAGGATTTGCGAGCAAACACAAAGTTTCTTGGGGGAATGCAAAGGTTTTGCAGGGGAACGCAAAGGATTTTCAAGCAAATGCAAAGTTTTTCAGGGGAACGCAAAGGATTTGCGAGCAGACACAAAGTTTCTTGGGGGAACGCAAAGGTTTTTCAGGGGAACGCAAAGGATTTGCGAGCAAACACAAAGTTTCTTGGTGGAAGGCAAAGGATTTTCGAGGAAATGCAAAGTTTTTCAGGGGAACGCAAAGATTTTGCGAGGAACACAACGTTTCTTGGGGGAACGCAAAGGTTTTCAGGGGAACGCAAAGGATTTGTGAGCAAACACAAAGTTTCTTGGGGGAACGCAAAGGTTTTGCAAGGGAACGCAAAGGATTTTCGAGGAAATGCAAAGGTTTTGCAGGGGAACGCAAAGGATTTTCGAGGAAATGCAAATTTTTTCAGGGGAACGCAAAGGTTTTGCGAGCGAACACAAAGTTTCTTGGGGCAACGCAGAGGATTTTCAAGCGAACGCAGTTTCTCTGTGGAACGCAAAGGATTTTGTGAGCGAACACAACGTTTCTCGGGGGAACGCAAAGGATTTTCAAGCGAATGCAAAGCTTCCTGGAGGAATGCAAAAGCATTGAAATACATTTTTCACCCATCCCATATAACCACACCATGTCCCTTTAGGGGCTCTGTAATTTGTCACATACACCACAGTTCAAAACGTACTTATAATGTAAAAAAATCCAAATAAATGCTGTACTTTTGAACTTTCTATTCATCAAAGAATTAAATGTATCACAGTTTTCAGTAAATGCAGCCTTGATGAGCAAAAGACACTTCCTTCAAAAACCCTAAACATTTGAAGGGTAGTGCATCCGTCAGCCGTCTGTTGTCACATGTACGTACCCTCCACCGTGGCTCGTTTGGGCAGGATGGTTATAGCTCCTTCTGCCACTCTCTCCTGCTGAATCACTGGCGAGATCTTGGCACCCCAGCTGTCAGACCCCACCCACAGGAAATGACCCGTCTGGTTGCTCCTCTTGGCAGCATCCAGCACTCGTCTGTAGACATAAACAATGATACATCAGCCTCAAACAGCAAAGCACACTGCAAGCACATCCATATCTTATCTAGTGAAGCGCTTGAGTTCAGATAAATGTGTGTCAGGAGCTGCAAGCATCTGTTTGCTGTTACTGATATTCAAATAAAGACACACTCTCGATCCTCACTCATGTCAGAGACTCGGAGGGGACATGGAGATTTAAAGCTGGGATTTCAATGGTCAGCCTTAAGAAGATCTTGTCCATTTGTATGTATATATATATATATATATATATATATATATATATATATATATATATATATATATATATATATATATATATATATATATATATATATATATATATATATATATATATATATATATATATATATATATATACAGTGGGGCAAAAAAGTATTTAGTCAGCCACCAATTGTGCAAGTTAAAAAGATGAGAGAGGCCTGTAATTTTCATCATAGGTACCACTTCAACTATGAGAGACAGAATGAGAAAAAAAATCCAGAAAATCACATTGTCTGATTTTTAAAGAAAATAAGTATTTGGTCACCTATAAAAAAGCAAGATTTCTGGCTCTCACAGACCTGTAACAACTTCTTTAAGAGGGTCCTCTGTCCTCCACTAGTTACCTGTATTAATGGCACCTGTTTGAACTCGTTATCAGTATAAAAGACACCTGTCCACAACCTCAAACAGTCAGGCTCCAAACTCCACTATGGCCAAGAACAAAGAGCTGTCAAAGGACACCAGAAACAAAATTGTAGACCTGCACCAGGCTGGGAAGACTGAATCTGCAATAGGTAAGCAGCTTGGTGTGAAGAAATGAACTGTGGGAGCAATTATTTGAAAATGGAAGACATACAAGACCACTGATAATCTCCCTCGATCTGGGGCTCCACGCAAGATCTCACCCCGTGGGGTCAAAATGATCACAAGAACGGTGAGCAAAAATCCCAGAACCACACGGGGGGACCTAGTGAATGACCTGCAGAGAGCTGGGACCAAAGTAACAAAGGCTACCATCAGTAACACACTACGCTGCCAGGGACTCAAATCCTGCAGTGCCAGATGTGTCCCCCTGCTTAAGCCAGTACATGTCCGTGCCCGTCTGAAGTTTGCTAGAGAGCATTTGGATGATCCAGAAGAGGATTGGGAGAATGTCATATGGTCAGATGAAACCAAAATAGAACTTTTTGGTAAAAACTTGTCGTGTTTGGAGGAGAACGAATGCTGAGTTTCATCCAAAGAGCACCATACCTACCCCCCATGTGAAGCATGGGGGTGGAAACATCATGCTTTGGGGCTGTTTTTCTGCAAAGAGACCTGGATGACTGATCCGTGTAAAGGAAAGAATGAATGGGGCCATGTATCGTGAGATTTTGAGTAAAAACCTCCTTCCATCAGCAAGGGCATTGAAGATGAAACATGGCTGGGTCTTTCAGCATGACAATGATCCCAAACACACTCCCCGGGCAACGAAGGAGTGGCTTCGTAAGAAGCATTTCAAGGTCCTGGAGTGGCCTAGCCAGTCTCCAGATCTCAACCCCATAGAAAATCTTTGGAGGGAGTTGAAAATCTGTGTTGACCAGTGACAGCCCCAAAACATCACTGCTCTAGAGGAGATCTGCATGGAGGAATGGGCCAAACTACCAGCAACAGTGTGTAAAAACATTGTGGAGACTTATAGAAAACATTTGACCTCTGTCATTGCCAACAAAGGGTATATAACAAAGTATTGAGATGAACTTTTGTTATTGACCAAATATTTTTTTTCCACCATAATTTGCAAATACATTCTTTAAAAATCAGACAATGTGATTTTTTTGATTTTTTTTCTCATTCTGTCTCTTATAGTTGAAGTGGTACCTATGATGAAAATTACAGGCCTCTCTCATCTTTTTAAGTGGGAGAACTTGCACAATTGGTGGCTGACTAAATACTTTTTTGCCCCACTGTGTGTGTGTGTGTGTGTGTGTGTGTGTGTGTGTGTGTGTGTGTGTGTGTGTGTGTGTGTGTGTGTGTATATATATATATATATATATATATTGAGAGGGATTTGAGAGAGAGAGAGTACAGGAGTGCTGTTAAGCTCGTCAATGTGAAACATGAAGAGAGAAGTGACTGGAAGGAATTAATTACCTCAATAATTATTTAATAATATCTGGATTAACTGTGTAAAGAATCTCCAATATGTTAAAGACGATGACATCCAAAAAGTGAAATTGAGAAAACCAATGCATAACGGAAAAGGTCCATATAAATTATCAACTATAAAAGAGATTAAGTTGGATATTAATTCAAGCTAAAACTCAACGTCTCAGGGAAAATGCGCCAACCACTTTCACTCTGTATATTTTCACACACTCTAAAAAATGCTGGGTTTTAACCCAAATTTTATTGGGTTATTTTTTAATATTTTTACTCAGTGGTGGGTAAGGTTGGGCGATGTCTACCAAATTGGCATCAGATCATGTCTACAGTGAAACATTGCAATGGACGATGACATCGGAGGTTGCGTTTAAGCGTTAAGCTTTGTTAATGTGGCGTGCATCTGGAGAAAGAGAGAAAGTGCACAGAGTTCAAAGGGCTTGAATGAAGCGCGTTTAGCTTTAGACTAAACTACTAGAGGATATAGTGCTGAAATATCCTTACCACAAACAAACAATCCTGAGAGCTTGTGGTGTGATCTGCACTGTGGTTTGACACTCTCTTCAACTAGAAACCGGAAAATGGTGCTATACCGTTGTCTCGCGGTCCGGATGGAAACATGCCGCCATCCGCCATTTGAATATACTTGGTTTAGTTTGGTTTAAATAATCCAGTAGCCTATAATTCTATATAATAGTGTTTAAATTGTGTTCACTGAACTGTTTTGAATGTGATTTAGTTTTGTGATTGGGAACAAGTTCATTATTTGCGGGGGGGGCAGGATCACAATGCCGGCTCAACATTGTGATGTCTGTCAGCCATCGGCAAAGGAACAATGGCATCGCCTATCGGCCCAACCCTAGTGCTGGGCAGTTTTTCTGTAACTCAGCTGCTGGGTCATTTTTACTGTCAATACAAATGATGAACCCCCTCACATGCCTACCCAGCGCTGGGTCAGTGTAACCCAATGTTGGGTAGTCTGTGCCAAACCGGTTAAAACTGGATACATTTGTCAGCGGCCATTTTCTGTTCTGTTCTGAGAGAAATCTTCCGGGGGAAACTTCCTGAATGAAATTAAGGTTTGTATTATATTGTTTTCCTATCAAATTGTTACTGTACAAAGAGGAAAATGTCTGTTGCCTCACATTTTGCCTTTTTTTTTACATGTACATCCCAGCTAACATTAGCCGAACGAGGAGCACTGTCAAAAAACAACCCAGAAAATGGGTGTTCTGTACAATATTTACCCAGCGGGTAACTGGGTTGCCAGATAACCCATCATTTATTAGAGTGCAGTGTGAAATAGTTATGCCCTAGGTCAATATGTTAATAAGCCCAACATGTAACATTCATTTTTGTCCCTGTTTTGCCTGGGCTTGCTTTAAAAGTCTATGTCACTTGAGTATGAATTCAGATTAGTATTTGCCCCCAAGACATATAAATAATTATTGTACTCCTCAGCAGCTGTTATATCAACAAACATATGTATAGATGGCAGGAAAGCCATAATTTTTTAGTCGGCTCTGTGTGGGGAAGCCAAATCTCGGCGCACAGAGCAGCACCTCGGGGACCGGCTCAGGAAAGCTATGAGGACCTCCACAATCTGAAGACACAGGAAATTAGAGCATCCCTCCCTCCAGGCACAGAAAGCCTCACTTAACCGCCTCCCCAGCATTTTTAATTGCTTTCCATCTGTAGTTAGTGCAGTAAAGTTGGACAATATACAGGTGGCGACTGAGATAAAGGCGGGAATTGAGGAAAGGCTGCTGGGAGGGACGGTACGTTAGCAGAAATGTGTTAATGAGGCTGTTGTAGCTGTTCCTCCCCTCTCACTCGCTGTATATCTCTATGCCTGCATCCCAAACCGTATACTTCCATACTACATAGTAGGCGAGAAAGAGTATGTGACAAAAGAAGCGTCTACTCATAAAAGAGTAGGTGAAATGGCCTACTTCTTCCAGTGAGATTCTGAAGTGTGCATACAATGGATGCTTTACCATCCCATGAAGCAGCAGGAGATTTATGAATGGCAGTGAAACGACGCAACTGACGGTTGTAGGTCACATGGTAATGACAAATGTAGTACGTCCAGATTACATTCATACTACTGTATATACACTCACCTAAAGGATTATTAGGAACACCTGTTCAATTTCTCATTAATGCAATTATCTAATCAACCAATCACATGGCAGTTGCTTCAATGCATTTAGGGGTGTGGTCCTGGTCAAGACAATCTCCTGAACTCCAAACTGAATGTCGGAATGGGAAAGAAAGGTGATTTAAGCAATTTTGAGCGTGGCATGGTTGTTGGTGCCAGACGGGCCGGTCTGAGTATTTCACAATCTGCTCAGTTACTGGGATTTTCACGCACAACCATTTCTAGGGTTTTCAAAGAATGGTGTGAAAAGGGAAAAACATCCAGTATGCGGCAGTCCTGTGGGCCAAAATGCCTTGTTGATGCTAGAGGTCAGAGGAGAATGGGCCGACTGATTCAAGCTGATAGAAGAGCAACTTTGACTGAAATAACCACTCGTTACAACCGAGGTATGCAGCAAAGCATTTGTGAAGCCACAACACGCACAACCTTGAGGCGGATGGGCTACAACAGCAGAAGACCCCACCGGGTACCACTCATCTCCACTACAAATAGGAAAAAGAGGCTACAATTTGCACAAACTCACCAAAATTGGACAGTTGAAGACTGGAAAAATGTTGCCTGGTCTGATGAGTCTCGATTTCTGTTGAGACATTCAGATGGTAGAGTCAGAATTTGGCGTAAACAGAATGAGAACATGGATCCATCGTGCCTTGTTACCACTGTGCAGGCTGGTGGTGGTGGTGTAATGGTATGGGGGATGTTTTCTTGGCACACTTTAGGCCCCTTAGTGCCAATTGGGCATCTTTTAAATGCCACGGCCTACCTGAGCATTGTTTCTGACCATGTCCATCCCTTTATGACCACCATGTGCCCATCCTCTGATGGCTACTTCCAGCAGGATAATGCTCCATGTCACAAAGCTCGAATCATTTCAAATTGATTTCTTGAACATGACAATGAGTTCACTGGACTAAAATGGCCCCCACAGTCACCAGATCTCAACCCAATAGAGCATCTTTGGGATGTGGTGGAATGGGAGCTTCATGCCCTGGATGTGCATCCCACAAATCTCCATCAACTGCAAGATGCTATCCTATCAATATGGGCCAACATTTCTGAAGAATGCTTTCAGCACCTTGTTGAATCAATGCCACGTGGAATTAAGGCTGAAGGCGAAAGGGGGTCAAACACAGTATTAGTATGGTGTTCCTAATAATCCTTTAGGTGAGTGTAGAACATACTTTTTTACCGGTTATGAAGTAATAACATTCAAAATAAGAGTATGTGATTTCGGACGCAGCCTATCTCTCTCTATATACATAGGCCATTTCTCAATATGTGTGCGTTCTTGTCTTTCAGGGGTTGGCCCCTTAGTTCCAGTGAAAGGGACTTTGGACATTTTGGACAATTTCATGCTCCAAACTTTGTGGGAACAGTTTGGGGACGGCCCCTTCCTGTTCCAACATGACTGCGCACCAGTGCACAAACCGTCGCTCCATAAAGACATGGATGAGCGAGTTTGGTGTGGAGGAACTTGACTGGCCTGCACAGAGTCCTGACCTAATCCTGAGCGGAGACTGCGAGCCAGGCCTTCTCGTCCCACATCAGTGCCTGACCTCACAAATGCGCTTCTAGAAGAATGGTCAGAAATTCCCATAAACACACTCCTAAACCTTGTGGAAAGCCTTCCCAGAAGAGTAGAAGCTGTTAGAGCTGCAAAGGGTGGGCCAACTCCATATTAAACCCAACGAATTAAGACTGGGATGTCATTAAAGTTCATGTACATGTAAAGGCAGGCGTCCCAAAACTTTTGGGAATAGCTACAGTGAATTTAGGCAAAAGTTCTCACCCCTGACTCTTAATACGCAGTTTTTCCTTCTGGAGCTTCAGTGAATGTTTGAACCTTTTTTAATAGTTGTGTTTGAGTCCCTCAATCGTCCTCAGATCAAAATCATACAGTCACTGCTGGAAAGGGTTCAAATGTGCAAAAGATGCTGGAAAACTGAAGAATGTTTGGGACTAAGAGGGTTTTTCTGAAGAACGTTGGTCAGTTTAACTGCTCAGGACAAACAAGAGACTCAAGAACAACATCACACACACACAGCCATGGATCATCCAGGGATGATCCAGTTTTAAGAATCAAGGGTATGTAAACTTTTGAACAGGGTCATTTTTGTAAAATCAGCTATTTTTTGTCTTGTGGACTATATGTAAACATCTTTTATGTAAAATATCTTATTCAGGACAGTACTAAATCAAAAATAACATGCATTTTGTAGGATCCCTCTTATTTTGTTAAAATTATTCACATTTTCCGCAAAGGGTTCATATACTTTTTCTTGCTACTGTATACTACACAGCATTCAGTATGCAGGCATTATATTTGGAAGCACAGCCAGCTTCCTTTCTACTTCCTCTTTCCTTTCTTTCTCAAGGCACTGATGAAGGGTTTCTCTCAGATGGAGATCTTGAACGGGAAACGATTAGCCAGGGGATGTCTTTCAAGAACAGAAAGGGGACACCTGATATCATCCTCGTTCGCGAACATGATGATGGCCCGGGCGTTGGGGGTCTCCAGGAGGCGGCGGATTATCTTGTCGAATTCCCCAAGCCTGGGTTCCCGCGGGATCTTCAGAGACTGAGCGATACACACACCACCTAGACAGAGACACACACACACACAGATAATTAGGCTTTGTTCATTCTGCACACAAAATCCAAATAGTTTTTCAATTCCAGACATTTTCTGTTCATTCAGACTGTGAACTTTATCAAAAATCAATCGTAATGATGCTGAAAATTCAGCTTTGATCACAGGAATAAATTACATTTGAACATATATTCACATAGAAAACAGCTATTTTAGATTGTAATAATATTTCACAATTTTCCTGTTTTTACTGCATTTTTTATTAAATAAATACAGCCTCGGTAAGCAAAATATACTTATTTCCAATCCCAGACTTTTGAATTCTGGGACAATGGTAAACCAATAAAATCAGTATATAAAAGAAAAGTAAAACAATTAAAACAAGCACCACTATGTGGTTTGGAGCAGGTTTGTTAATACTGGATTTTATGCAGTCAAATTAAGAAAAATACACCAAGCAATGCCATTTCTGATGCCTGTCTATAGTTCAAAATGGCTACTGTGGACATAAAAGAAGCTCTTTCCATCAAGCTCCATCATTCAAATCACTCTCCAGATGCTTAACATCATTTATTCAAACTTAACACGACAGACTTACAAAAATCTGGTCTTGACAGGCCATATTGAGGTGGACAGAGTCATATTTCATATTTAATGTAAGCTCGATTATAACATTAACGTCCCACACGGGGGTGAATGATGGACTTCCTCCTGGATGTAATCTCCTCCTGTTACAGTCCATTTAATGAGTGCTGGTGTTTCCCGTGTCATTGTGCACTCAACGAATGCGGCTCCTTATACATTCTGTCACAATGACAAACACTAATTAGCTTTAAATAATGCCCCTCACAATGGTAATCACCAATCTGTTGTGTTCATGCCCTCCTCCGATCTGTGATGATTGTAAGTTTATGCCGTGCAATATTTGCTTTGGCGGAAACAGCCCATTTGCTGCCATTTCCAAACATGTGCAGGAGCCGTTTCTGTGATTTCTTTTTGGCCATAAATGGTATTCTGAAGGATCATGTGACAGTAATGACAGTAATGTGACAAGTAATGATGCTGAAAATTCAGCTTTGATCACAGGAATAAATTACATTTTAAAATATATTTACATAGAAAACTATGGAAGCTTGATTCAGACATAGAATAAAGCATTTAAAAAGATAATTGCAACTTTTTATCTCACGATTGCGAGTTTACATCTCGCAATTCTGATTTTTTTCTGACATAAACTTGCAATTGCATTTCATAGTCAAAATTGTGAGATATAAAGTCAGGATTGCGAGTTGAAGTCAAAATTATGTGATACTAAGTTGCAATTCTGACTTTCAATCTCGCAATTCTGACTTTATATCTCGCAATTCTGACTTTATATCTCACAATTCTGACTTTAACTCGTAATTCTGACTTTATATCTCACAATTCTGACTTTATATCTCGCAATTCTGACTTTATATCTCACAATTCTGACTTTATATCTCAATTCTGACTTTCAATCTCGCAATTCTGACTTTATATCTCGCAATTCTGACTTTATATCTCAATTCTGACTTTATATCTCGCAATTCTGACTTTATATCTCACAATTCTGACTTTATATCTCGCAATTCTGACTTTATATCTCACAATTCTGACTTTATATCTCAATTCTGACTTTATATCTCGCAATTCTGACTTTATATCTCAATTCTGACTTTATATCTCAATTCTGACTTTATATCTCGCAATTCTGACTTTATATCTCAATTCTGACTTTATATCTCAATTCTGACTTTATATCTCGTAATTCTGACTTTATATCTCACAATTCTGACTTTATATCTCACAATTCTGACTTTATATCTCGCAATTCTGACTTTATATCTCTCAATTCTGACTTTATATCTCTCAATTCTGACTTTATATCTCACAATTCTGACTTTATATCTCACAATTCTGACTTTATATCTCACAATTCTGACTTTATATCTCACAATTATGACTTTATATCACACAATTATGACTTTATATCTCACAATTCTGACTTTATATCTCACAATTCTGACTTTATAACTCACAATTCTGACTTTATATCTCACAATTATGACTTTATATCTCACAATTATGACTTTATATCACACAATTCTGACTTTATATCTCACAATTCTGACTTTATATCTCAATTCTGACTTTATATCTCGCAATTCTGACTTTATATCACACAATTCTGACTTTATATCTCACAATTCTGACTTTATATCTCACAATTCTGACTTTATATCTCGCAATTCTGACTTTATATCTCGCAATTCTGACTTTATATCTCGCAATTCTGACTTTATATCTCGCAATTCTGACTTTATATCTCACAATTCTGACTTTATATCTCACAATTCTGACTTTTAATCTCACAATTCTGACTTTATATCTCGCAATTCTGACTTTATATCTCGCAATTCTGACTTTATATCTCACAATTCTGACTTTATATCTCACAATTCTGACTTTATATCTCACAATTCTGACTTTTAATCTCACAATTCTGACTTTATATCTCGCAATTCTGACTTTATATCTCGCAATTCTGACTTTATATCTCGCAATTCTGACTTTATATCTCACAATTCTGACTTTATATCTCGCAATTCTGACTTTATATCTCACAATTCTGACTTTATATCTCACAATTCTGACTTTTAATCTCACAATTCTGACTTTATATCTCACAATTCTGACTTTATATCTCACAATTCTGACTTTTAATCTCACAATTCTGACTTTATATCTCGCAATTCTGACTTTATATCTCACAATTCTGACTTTATATCTCGCAATTCTGACTTTATATCTCACAATTCTGACTTTATATCTCACAATTCTGACATTCAATCTCGCAATTCTGACTTTATATCTCGCAATTCTGACTTTATATCTCACAATTCTGACTTTATAACTCACAATTTTGACTTTATAACTCGCAATTCTGACTTTATATCTCACAATTCTGACTTTATATCTCACAATTCTGATTTTATATCTCACAATTCTGACTTTATATCTCACAATTCTGACTTTATATCTCGCAATTCTGACTTTATAACTCACAATTTTGACTTTATAACTCGCAATTCTGACTTTATATCTCACAATTCTGACTTTATATCTCACAATTCTGATTTTATATCTCACAATTCTGACTTTATATCTCACAATTCTGACTTTATATCTCGCAATTCTGACTTTATAACTCACAATTTTGACTTTATAACTCGCAATTCTGACTTTATAACTCACAATTCTGACTTTATATCTCACAATTCTGACTTTATATCTCGCAATTCTGACTTTCAATCTCGCAATTCTGACTTTATATCTCACAATTCTGACTTTATATCTCACAATTCTGACTTTATATATCACAATTCTGACTTTATATCTCACAATTCTGACTTTATATCTCGCAATTCTGACTTTATAACTCACAATTTTGACTTTATAACTCGCAATTCTGACTTTATATCTCACAATTCTGACTTTATATCTCGCAATTCTGACTTTCAATCTCGCAATTCTGACTTTATAACTCACAATTCTGACTTTATAACTCACAATTCTGACTTTATATCTCACAATTCTGACTTTATATCTCACAATTCTGACTTTATATCTCGCAATTCTGACTTTCAATCTCGCAATTCTGACTTTATAACTCACAATTCTGACTTTATAACTCACAATTCTGACTTTATATCTCACAATTCTGACTTTATAACTTGCAATTCTGACTTTATATCTCGCAATTCTGACTTTATAACTCACAATTCTGACTTTATATCTCACAATTCTGACTTTATATCTCGCAATTCTGACTTTCAATCTCGCAATTCTGACTTTATAACTCACAATTCTGACTTTATAACTCACAATTCTGACTTTATAACTCACAATTCTGACTTTATAACTCACAATTCTGACTTTATATCTCACAATTCTGACTTTATAACTTGCAATTCTGACTTTATATCTCACAATTCTGACTTTATATCTCGCAATTCTGACTTTCAATCTCGCAATTCTGACTTTATAACTCACAATTCTGACTTTATAACTCACAATTCTGACTTTATATCTCACAATTCTGACTTTATAACTTGCAATTCTGACTTTATATCTCGCAATTCTGACTTTATAACTCACAATTCTGACTTTATAACTCACAATTCTGACTTTATAACTCACAATTCTGACTTTATATCTCACAATTCTGACTTTATATCTCGCAATTCTGACTTTATAACTCACAATTTTGACTTTATAACTCACAATTCTGACTTTATATCTCACAATTCTGACTTTATATCTCACAATTCTGACTTTATAACTCACAATTCTGACTTTATATCTCACAATTCTGACTTTATATCTCACAATTCTGACTTTATATCTCGCAATTCTGACTTTATAACTCACAATTTTGACTTTATAACTCGCAATTCTGACTTTATAACTCACAATTCTGACTTTATATCTCACAATTCTGACTTTATATCTCGCAATTCTGACTTTCAATCTCGCAATTCTGACTTTATATCTCACAATTCTGACTTTATATCTCACAATTCTGACTTTATATATCACAATTCTGACTTTATATCTCACAATTCTGACTTTATATCTCGCAATTCTGACTTTATAACTCACAATTTTGACTTTATAACTCGCAATTCTGACTTTATATCTCACAATTCTGACTTTATATCTCGCAATTCTGACTTTCAATCTCGCAATTCTGACTTTATATCTCATAATTCTGACTTTATAACTTGCAATTCTGACTTTATATCTCGCAATTCTGACTTTATAACTCACAATTCTGACTTTATAACTCACAATTCTGACTTTATAACTCACAATTCTGACTTTATATCTCGCAATTCTGACTTTATAACTCACAATTCTGACTTTATAACTCACAATTCTGACTTTATATCTCGCAATTCTGACTTTATATTTCGCGATTCTGACTTTAACTTGCAATTCTGACTTTATATCCCACAATTCTGACTTTATATCTCGCAATTCTGACTTTATATCTCACAATTCTGACTTTATAACTCACAATTCTGACTTTATATCTCACAATTCTGACTTTATATCTCACAATTCTGACTTTATATCTCGCAATTCTGACTTTATATCTCACAATTCTGACTTTATATCTCGCAATTCTGACTTTATATTTCGCGATTCTGACTTTAACTTGCAATTCTGACTTTATATCCCACAATTCTGACTTTATATCTCGCAATTCTGACTTTATATCTCACAATTCTGACTTTATAACTCACAATTCTGACTTTATATCTCACAATTCTGACTTTATATCTCGCAATTCTGACTTTATATCTCACAATTCTGACTTTATATCTCACAATTCTGACTTTATAACTTGCAATTCTTATCTTTTTATCTCATAATTGCGTGATATAAAGTCAGAATTGCCAGATAAAAAGTCACAATTAGCTATTTTTTATTCTGTGGCTGAAACAAGCTTCCATAGAAAACAGCTATTTTAGATTGTAATAATATTTGACTACTGTCCTGTTTTTACTGTATTTTTGATCAAATAAATGCAGCCTTGGTGAGCAAAAAATAAATTAAAAAAATCGACCCCAAACATGAAACACATACCTCTTGAATGATATTTATTCTTATATACCTCAGTTAGCTCACTACAACGTGACAAAAACAGTATTAAACCATTCCGTCACATTTCAACGCTGCTTGTTGGAAAAAGTAGCGTGCTACAAGAAAAACTGAAAACAGCTAAGCTACTGTCACGCTACCGAACCAATGTAGCAACAACACGGGGCACACAGCGGCTCACTGATGTCTCTCCAAATCTCCTTCCAAATGCAGAATGAGGCTTTTATGTGCCATAAATGGGGAAAAAACATCAAAAGGCCAATGAATTAGCATTCCAGAGCTTGGTGGCTTTTCAATACACCAAGTTCCTTTTACATTTTCAATGGCAGATACAGCAGTCTTTGTGTTGCGCAGGGACACATATTCGGCTAAACGGTGAGGAAGAGAAACACTGGCTTTACTTAAGCTCATACATTGATTGCATGGGCAGACATCAGCATTGCAGCATGTTGCGGTGGAGGGAGAGCTGGAAGATTCTGGGCTTGACATGAACACTGAGATAAGCAGCCCCGCCTACCGCTGACTAGCACATGTGTCAAACCCAGAAATTAGTCACTTCACAATTAATATGCATGAACGATTGCATTCAAATATGGCTGGCTTATTTTTAGTTCTGAAAGAACAGGAAGGCGTCATGCACTCACTCGAAACCTTCAAAACAATTCACTGCAATAACACTCGAAGTGTGCTGCGACTTCTCTAATTGTTTAAAGCAGAGGTATGAAGTCGTTTAAGCAGCTCGTCTGATGCAGCATGATAATAAAATGATCCATCTTAAATCAGGGACACGACGAGCTCTAGCGTCTCAGCTAATCTTTAATGATTGGATTTCCACTGCGTTATGAATCACAAATGATCTAATTGTATCCAACCTCGCGTGTCGCCGCTCAAACACACACATGGCTAATGCTGTAAAAAACGGAACATTTTCCTAAGTGAATCGGTTCACTTGTAATTAACTTTCCTTTTTTGAGGGCCATTCGGTGTTGTGACTGACCGAAGGCAACCGTTTGGACACCATAACATATTCATTCTGTGCAAAATGGCCATCTTTCGCAATAGCATTTTGGCCAGATTTGTCAGATTGCCTATTTGTTTGGATAATTAATTGACTTAAATACTTAAATTCTCAAAACAGTAACACTAATAGTATAAAATGGAGAAAGGAAGCGATGCAAAAAAGTGGATTTGTCTATGGCATTTTTGCCAGGTTATCAACCACAAAACCGGTTTGTATATTAAATCACAATGAGATGAACATGTTTTTTTGGATAATAAAGTTAATCAAATACTCAAATACCAAAATAGAGACACTAATAACATAAAATGGACTAATGAAGAGACACTGAAAGTGTCAATGAAGTGGATTTGTTGCCATTCTGTCCAAAATGGCATTTTTGCCAGGTTATCAACCCCAAAACTGGTTTGTATATTAAATCACAATGAGATAATACATGTTTTTTTGGGATAATAAAGTCAATCAAATACTCAAATACCAAAATACAGACACTAATAACATAAAATGGACTAATGAAGAGACACTGAAAGTGTCAATGAAGTGGATTTGTTGGCCATCCGTCCAAAATGGCATTTTACATCAATTTTATATCAATTTATCTTTTACAATATAACATTTTTGCCAGATTTTCAATACCAAAAATGGTTTATATATTAAATCATGATGAGGTAATGTCTATTTTTGGATAATCCAGTAAATTAAATACTGAAATACCCAAAACAGTGGCACTAAAAGTATAAAAAAGAGCAAGGGCGAGACGTTAAAAGTTACATTGAAGTGGATTTGTTGCCAGTCAAAATGACTTTTTATAGATATTTTATTCCAATTTATCTTCTTTCAATAGTGGTTTTGCCACCATTTTCAACCCTTAAAATGCACTATTTATTAAATCATGATGAGATAATGCCTATTTTCTTTGGATAATTCAGTAAATTTAGTTCTAAAATAATCAAAATAGTGACGCTAATAGTTTAAATTGGACCCTAAAAGTGACACTAAAGCGGATTTGTTGCCACCCGTCTGTGCAAATGGCTTTTTACCAATTTATCTTTTGCAGTAGCATTGTTGCCAGATTTTCCACCCAAAAACTGGTTTGTATATTAAATAATGATGAGGTAATGCCTATTTTTTGGATAATCCATTGCATCAAATACTCAATACCGAAAATAGTGACACTATCATAACATGAACCAAGAGACATTAAAAGTTTGAATGAAGTGGATTTGTTGGCGGTCTGTCTGTCCAAAATGTTTTTTTTATATCAGTTATATACCAATTTATCTTTTGCAGTAGCATTGTTGCCAGATTTCCCACCCCAAAACTGGTTTGTAAATTAAATCTTGGTGAGGTAATGCCTCCTTTTTTGGGTAATCCAGTGAATTAAATACTCAAATACCAAAAATAGTGACACTAATAACATAAAATGGACTAATGAAGAGACACTGAAAGTGTCAATGAAGTGGATTTGTTGCCATTCTGTCCAAAATGGCATTTTTGCCAGGTTATCAACCCCAAAACTGGTTTGTATATTAAATCACAATGAGATAATACATGTTTTTTTGGGATAATAAAGTCAATCAAATACTCAAATACCAAAATACAGACACTAATAACATAAAATGGACTAATGAAGAGACACTGAAAGTGTCAATGAAGTGGATTTGTTGGCCATCCGTCCAAAATGGCATTTTACATCAATTTTATATCAATTTATCTTTTACAATATAACATTTTTGCCAGATTTTCAATACCAAAAATGGTTTATATATTAAATCATGATGAGGTAATGTCTATTTTTGGATAATCCAGTAAATTAAATACTGAAATACCCAAAACAGTGGCACTAAAAGTATAAAAAAGAGCAAGGGCGAGACGTTAAAAGTTACATTGAAGTGGATTTGTTGCCAGTCAAAATGACTTTTTATAGATATTTTATTCCAATTTATCTTCTTTCAATAGTGGTTTTGCCACCATTTTCAACCCTTAAAATGCACTATTTATTAAATCATGATGAGATAATGCCTATTTTCTTTGGATAATTCAGTAAATTTAGTTCTAAAATAATCAAAATAGTGACGCTAATAGTTTAAATTGGACCCTAAAAGTGACACTAAAGCGGATTTGTTGCCACCCGTCTGTGCAAATGGCTTTTTACCAATTTATCTTTTGCAGTAGCATTGTTGCCAGATTTTCCACCCAAAAACTGGTTTGTATATTAAATAATGATGAGGTAATGCCTATTTTTTGGATAATCCATTGCATCAAATACTCAATACCGAAAATAGTGACACTATCATAACATGAACCAAGAGACATTAAAAGTTTGAATGAAGTGGATTTGTTGGCGGTCTGTCTGTCCAAAATGTTTTTTTTATATCAGTTATATACCAATTTATCTTTTGCAGTAGCATTGTTGCCAGATTTCCCACCCCAAAACTGGTTTGTAAATTAAATCTTGGTGAGGTAATGCCTCCTTTTTTGGGTAATCCAGTGAATTAAATACTCAAATACCAAAAATAGTGACACAAATATCATAACGTGGACCAAGAGCGTCAACATTAAAAGCATCCATGAAGTGGATTTGTTGCTTTTTATATCAGTTTTATACCAATTTATTTTTTGCAAACACAAAAACTGGTTTATATATTAAATCATGATGAGTTAATGGCTATTTTTTGGACAATCCATTGAATTAAATACTAAAATACTCAAAATAATGACACTAATGACATAAAACGGACTAAGAGACAAAAAGAAAAGTGTCAATAAAGTGGATTTGTTGGCCATCAGTCCAAAATGGCTTTTTATATAAATTTTACACTAGTTTATCTTTTACAATATAGCATGCTTGTCAGGTTTTCAACCCCCAAAATGTATTATTTATGAAATCATGATGAGCTAATGCCTATTTGTTGGACAATCCATTGAATTAAATACTAAAATACTCAAAATAATGACACTAATAGTATAACGTGGACCAAGAGACATTAAAAGTGTCAATGAAGTGGATTTGTTGCTTTTTATATCAGTTTTATACCAATTTATCTTTTGCAAACCCCAAAACTGGTCTATATATTAAATCATGATGAGGTGATGCCTTTTTTTGGATAATAAAGTGAATTAAATACGCGAATACAAAAAAGAGACACTAATATTTAAAATGGACCCTAAAAGTGACAATAAAAGTGGCTATAAAGTGGATTTGTTGGCGGTCTGTCTGTTCAAAATGGCTTTTTATATCAGTTTTATATAAATTTATCTTTTGCAGTAGCATTGTTGCCAGATTTTCCACCCAAAAACTGGTTTGTATATTAAATCATGATGAGGTAATGTCCTTTTTTGCAGTGAATTAAATACTCAAATACAAAAAGAGGCACTAATATATAAAATGGACCCTGAAAGAGACACTGAAAGTGTCAATAAAGTGGATTTGTTGGCTATCAGATGGCTTTTTATATACATTTTACACCAATTTCAAAGTTTTTTTAAAGCCAAATATGGATTATATATTAAATCATGATGAGCTAATGCCAATTTTTTTGGACAATCCATTGACTTAAGTACTAAAATACTCAAAATAGTGACAGTAATAGCATAAAACGGACCAAGAGACAAAAAAAAGTGTAAAGTCAAATCAGTTTTATACCAATTTATCTTTTGCAAACCCCAAACTGGTGTGTATATTAAATCATGATGAGGTAAAACTGACCAAGAGACAATAAAAGTGTCAATGAAGGGGATTTGTTGCCCATCAGTCCAAAATGGCTTTTTACATCAGTTTTACACCAATTTATCTTTTGCAGTAGCATTTTTGCCAGATTTTAAACCCAAAAACTGGTTTGTGAATTAAATCACAATATTTTTGGGATAATCCAGTGCATGAAATACTCAAATACCCAGACAAAACGACTGAGGAAAAGACGCTAAAAGTGCGACCCTTACGAAAATGAACCATGGTTTTACAACAAATAAAACCAAAAAAACATGGTTATTGTAGTTAAACCATGGTAACCACAAATTAACCATGGTTTTGCTACTCTAACCATAGTTTAACCATGGTATTTGTGGTAAAACTGTGGTTATATAAATGGTAATCAATTAGCCAAAAAACCATGGTTACTACACTTTTACTACAATAAAACCATGGTTATTTTTTGTAAGGGGAATGAAGTGGATGTGTTGCTTGTCATTCTGGTGGGGATGCGTGTTGAGCTGTTTAGGCGAAATGCAAACATGAAATTCACAAACATTCTTTTGGGCTCGAGTCATGTGACATATGCTTAATGGATATTTGATTCATTCCACATTAGTGCCTGTGTGACAAAGCATGTTTCAGGACGGTAATGGCGCAGGGCTCAGTAGCACAATCCTTATTATAGTGGCTTATTACACCATCCATTAAGCAACAAAAGTGTGCCGTACTTCCTCGTGTTGAGACATTTAACACTCTCTCCGAAATTAAGAACCACTGAGGTGGTGCTACTCAGATATCAGGCAAAGCAAATAACGCTCAACAAAACTCAAGCATCAGAACGGCTGTGTTGTAAAAAATATCCATATTTAATGCCTAATATCTCATGTGTATATTGTTTCCCCACGGCGCTGACCTCCTCCGCTCCCTGTAAGAGGTGATTCGGTCGTCAGTTCCGCCAAACATCAAATGTGGGAGCGTTTCTCACTCATGAAAGCAGCACAGAAGCTCCGGGAACGTGTTTATTCAACATCTCCACCCACACGCGCATCACAAAGGTGTTCGGATACAACCCGCATCCACCCACACGCGCGTGCCTGACGCCATGCGTTTCACACCACAGATTCACTGCCATACGCTGCCGTTACACACCACCCGCTGCTGAGGAATGTAAAATGCATGAAGAACACGACAGTCATTTTGATGCCGAGCATGTGCACTGGAGCAGGACTAACAGGATTGAGGAAGGACCTGGATCGCTTGGACTGAACCAGAGAAGGTCTGGAAATATGGAAGCCCATTTATGGCTAAAAGTAGAAAATGAGAGACACTTCAGATGAAGAAAGTCACAGAAATAAAATCACATTTTGAGATATATAATTACAAAAACAAATAAAGTAGGAATTGTGAGAAATAAAGTCAGAATTATGACAAAAACTAATTATGAGAAATAAAGTGATTATTACAATATTTTTTTTTTAAAGATATAAAGTCACATAACATCTGTATTTGCAATAACAGCAAATTCTGAATTATTAAAAAGGTGAAATTATAAGATATAAAGTCATAATTATGAGAAATAAATTCAGAATTATGAGAAGTGGTGAATTATGGAAAATTTATAATCAGAATTATGAAATAAAGCCGTAATGGAAAGTCTATGAATTATGAGATAAAACGTCATAATTATGAGAAACAATGTTGAATTCTGAGTTATAAATTGGAATTAGTCCATTTTGAAAAATTAAGTCGGAATTATGAGATATAAAGTCATAATGGAATGTCTATGAATTATGAGATATAAAGGCATAATTGTGAGAAATAATTATGGAAAAGAATTATGGAATTAAGTCACCCGTCTGAATTATGATATTTGAAAAATAATTTTGATTCAAATAAATTGGCATTACGAGATATTAAGACAATTATGGAAAATATGAATTATGAGACAGTCAATTACGAAAAATTGTCATAATTATGAGAAATAATTTCGCCATTACAAGAGATAAAGACAATTATGGGAAATAAAGTGGGAATTATGAGATATAAAGTCATAATTATGGAAAATAAAGTGGGAATTATGAGATATAACATCATAATTATGAGAAACAATGTTGAAGTCTGAGTTATAAATTGGAATTAGTCAATTTTGAAAAATTAAGTCGGAATTATGAGATATAAAGTCATAATGGAATGTCTATGAATTATGAAATATAAAGGCATAATTATGAGAAATAATTTCGCCATTACAAGAGATAAAGACAATTATGGGAAATAAAGTGGGAATTATGAGATATAAAGGCATAATTATGGAAAATAAAGTTGGAATTGTGAGATATAAAGGCATAATTATGAGAAATAAAGTTGAATTCTGAGTTATGTCAGAATTCATTAAGTCAAAATATATTTGAAATTATGAAAATTATGGAATTAAGTCACTTATGTAAAAACCGTGAATTATGAGATTTGAGAAATAATTATGATAAAAAAAAATTGGCATTACGAGATATAAAGACAATTATGGAAAATAAAGGTGGAATTATGAGATATAAAGGCATAATTATGGAAAATAAAGTCGGAATTGTGAGATATAAAGGCATAATTATGAGAAATAAAGTTGAATTCTGAGTTATATCAGAATTAAATCATTATGAAACATATATTTGGAATGATGAGACAAGAAGTCACTTATGTAAAAATTGTCTGAAATATGAGATATAAAAGCATCTGAAATATGAGATATGAAAAATAATTATGAAAAATCATAATAATCATAATTATGATAAATAATTACCGGTATAGCATTACGAGATATAAAGACAATTATGAAAAATAAAAGTGGATTTATGAGATATAAAGTCATAATTGTAAGAATGTTGGAAAATTATGGAAAATAAAGTTGGAATTATGAGAACTAAGGTTTGAATGGTGAGATATAAGAGTAAATTGTCCACATGACAGGCCAGTTTAAAGCTGACTTGTGTTCAGCTTGCAATTGTGCAATGCAAGTTATGGAAAAATTGCTTGTAAACCAACAAAATGAAGCAAACCTTGACATCAAACACACTTGATCCGGAGCTGTGAAAGCGCCGTGAGTCTTTGCATCAGCACGAGTTTAGAGTGCCATTCGCTTTGTCCTAAAAAACTGTTCGTGCTTCTTTCAACACTCCATCGCGGCTTTAAAAGAGACGAGTTTGTGCTGTGCAGCCCAGAGGCACATTGGAAATGGTGCTGCAGAAGACTTTGAAGTCGGGGAATGTGGTAGAAATGAGCCTTGGACAACAGAGGAGGACATATAACTCTGCACTCGTGCTCGGTGAACCACGGCCAATTGGATTCTGAGGACGGGATTTTGGCAAATTAGGACAGTACATGCTGCCTTAAGACCGAACAGTGGTCTAGTTTGGTGCTGAGGTCATGCTTGTAACTGACACAGCCGCCAGAGGCTTTGTCTTATAGCACAGATCTATTATCCTCAGCCTTTTAGGGAGTTAAAGGCTGAATCCAAGGCGAGAGGAGTGACCGACGGTGGATTCCCGCTCATCACGGCCTCTAAATCCCAGTGATAAATCCTTTTGTCCCGTTCTCTTTGTTCCAGATGCCGTCCGTTTCTCTCGAGTGTTGTGCTCACGTATCAACGAGTCAGAGGGATTTGTTTTGTCTGAGGAGTTCGAACGCAAACCTGTGAAGATGTGAAGAAAAATCTCATTTCCCTGCATGAATCCTAATCAAGAGTCTCGCTATTAAAACAGGCTTAGACTTGCCTGTGGAAAACAATAAGAAACAAACACACACAAAAGACAATAGTTCGAAGTTCATATGCGTCCAACTAAAGTAAAGGCTCCAAAAGGGGGTTTTAGATGAAAAGAGCCATTTTTGGTTGAGTGAACATTTCTTAAAATGAACCTTTTCCACCATTAAAGGTGGAAAAGGCTATTTTCAGTGATGAGAATAACGGCATTATAGATAAATGGCGTTACTAACGGAATAGTTTTTTCCAGTAACGAGTAATCAAACGATCATTACTGTTTCTCCCGTTACACTCTAATGTGGCGTTCACACCGGACGCAATTTGCGCGAATAATTTGCGCTAATCGCGCAAAGGTGGACGCTTGAACATTTTGAGTTTACTCGCTTCATTCGCGCGTGAAATTAGCGTGTGACAACTACACAACATACGCGAATTCGCGTCATGGGAGGGGCTTCTATATGAGCCTAGATGAGCCAGCTCGTCTCGGTCACTTGACGTCTTTTTTGTAAAAAATACTACTATTAATGTGTGACAAAACGTAGTTTAAAGACTTTTTCAGGCGATAATATAGTTGTTTAAAGCTCAAATCTGTGGTTAATTTATAAAAAGAGTGCCTATTTGAGCATTTTATCTGGCGTTTTCGGAGTTGTGAGATCCAGGCGATCAGTGACATTCCACGCTCGTTTACCCGGCGAGACCCGCCTTTCCTCGGCTAGTCCTTCTCACATTTGCCGCTGGCTCTGGCTCTTTTTTTCTGCTCCTGTCTCGTTGTGAAATGGCTCACTTGGCTCACAATGGCTCACAATAACTCACTTTCTTCCAAACAAGATCCTTTTTATTCCTTTATTCCTTTTATTCCTGTTCCTGTAGTGATAGAATGCTGTATCATACAGCTCCGGGTATCCACATGCAAGTATTGTCCTCCTCAAAGCTTTGATTCATCATGTGACTCTCATCTCCACTGTGATTGGTGGTTGTCAGTATATATCAAAAGTACATAACAGATATTAATATTTCAATAGGTTGGTATTTTAACATTATTTCAGTTAACGAAATACGGTAATCCACAGCTGCCGTTTTTTTACCATAAATTTTATGGGATTTTTTTTTTCTTTTTACAGTGTGGACTTCCAATCACTATTAGTGTGCGAGAGACAAATGAATGATTCTCAAATTAATGATTATTGACTCTGTTGAACTGAAAAGGGGTCCAAAAGAGGAGTCGAATCCACATTGGAACGACTCTCGATTCCCAACGCCTTGGAATCGATTCTTTTCCGATTCTTTTGGAATCGATTCCCAGCCCTACTGATCTATACGGTGGAGGAAAAGTCATGACTTTGACTTTAGTTCTCTTTAAAAGTAGTAGAGGTGCCTGATTCGTAATTGAATCATTCTTTTAAACCAGTGAACCATTTGATTCAATTCACAAAAACAACATGAATCGGACTGATCTGGTTCTCCAACTCAATGAACAGCTCACTGGAGAGAAAGTGTATTGGTTAATTTAGTTTCTCATGGACTCAGAGGACTTTAATTGCACTTTTACGATGTCTTTGCTTCCTTTTTGAAGCTTGAAAGGTTCAGTGCCTATTAATTGCAACCACTTAAAAGACAATGACCAGTGTTCTTCAAAATGTCTCTTTTTAAACAACAAAGGGGAAGTACAGTAGATGATGAACCTATTCTTTCAAGCACATGAAAAATCAGTTTGATGCTCAACTAAAGGGGTACTAGTAAAGATGAACACATTCAAAACAAGAGCTGTGGATCATGAATCCCAAACTGCAATAGAACCTAAAGACCAGACAACATGCCACAAAAGCACGCTTATATTATTCTACTGGAACGTTATGACTTTCTCTTAGAAGATATGAAAAATTCATCACCATTATGAGTGAATAACTGTGCGTAACCCCTGCTGCTGCACAACTGAATATGGAGTGAGGTTGTGAATGTGCCGTGACAGAAAGGAAAGAATATGTCTGTCGATTAGTATTGAAACAAAATTCTTCCCCCTCCATCTACAACTCTCTCTGCCGTCACGCCGTATGCTGATTTTTGGGGCATTGATTTTGTCGGTCTGTTAGTCTCACTATGCAATTCAAATATTGACATTTTTAAATGCGCGCAATATTCTGTCAGGCTTGCGTGTGAGCTCTGATGAGACTGATTAATGAAGAGAATGGGAAATGGGGAAATTATGTTACATATCATTTAGCAGATGCATTTGCAAAGTGACTTATAATACACAAAACTGCAGAGCGATGGGTCGTGATTCATCATTACCAAACCTCGCTTTACTGTCAGCACGGCGCTGGGTAAAAACTTCAATTCTTTAAATATATTTAACTAGCATGCACAGTGCTTAACAAAAGCTTTTTAACTGCAGGAGTTTTTTGCTAAAGGCACATTTTAAAGGATGCATAGCCTATGCACTTTTTCCACATTTTTAAAGTGCACTCTGTAAATAAGTGACTCAACAGAATGAAACACTTTATCATTAGCCATGCTTAACAAGCCAAGTGAGAACTCAATTATATAAAATGTAATTGTTATTATATTTAACTATTAAATTATATAATAGCATACTTGGTTTATCAGCTTAACAACTAAAGTTGGCCTGTGCTTTCAGCAAACATAATATAATAAGTTCTACCAACTCAAAATTAATAATGCTTTTTACTTGTGGGCCCGCGTTTTAAGCTAAGCATTAACACATAATAGCAATACAGAAAATCAGCCCAAAAAATCAAAAAGTATGCACTCGTTGATGGAGGAAACATTACAGAAGAAAACACTTAACACTCTAATGGTGACGTGTAACATGCAACTTTTATGAAAACACTACAGAGCGCTAAAACATTAATTCATTCTGAATTACATATATTTGTGTCGTCATGCTTTGACCAAAAACACAAATCCTTCAAGTGCTTCATCAGTAATCAAACAGCCTCATAGTTGGACCCTCACAAACAATTTTGACATTGTATCAATAGGTTACATTTTATTTCGATAGTCCACTTTAGACATTCTACTAATGTAACCCCTCCTGTTCGGTCCGCTCCGCTCTAAGCAGGACTCGAACTCGCCGGCATGAGAGTTGGACGCTCTAACAAGGAGGCTAAAGGCTGCAACCTCTAGTGTCAGTCGCTAGAGCGTCTCTTGAGATCAGAGGAGTGAGGTTTACTCGCACAGCAACTACTAGCTGTCCTCCGTTACACTCACCCCTCTAAACCTCACTCCCATCTGGATCACAGCGCCAATGTAACCCCTCGTGTTCGCACCACACGCTCCAAGTGGGACTCGAACCCGTGTCCGCCGGCATGAGAGTCGGACGCTCTAACAAGGAGGCTAAAGGCTGCAACCTCTAGTGTCAGTCGCTAGAGCATCTCTTGAGATCAGAGGAGTGAGGTTTACTCGCACAGCAACTACTAGCTGTCCTCCATTACACTCACCTCCCTAAACCTCACTCCCATCTGGATCACAGCACCAATGTAACCCCTCATGTTCGCACCACACGCTCCAAGTGGGACTCGAACCCAGGTCCGCCGGCATGAGAGTCGGACGCTCTAACAAGGAGGCTAAAGGCTGCAACCTCTAGTGTCAGTCGCTAGAGCGTCTCTTGAGATCAGAGGAGTGAGGTTTACTCGCACAGCAACTACTAGCTGTCCTCCGTTACACTCACCTCCCTAAACCTCACTCCCATCTGGATCACAGCACCAATGTAACCCCTCATGTTCGCACCACCCGCTCCAAGCAGGACTCGAACCCGGGTCCGCCAGCATGAGAGTCGGACTCTCTAACAAGGAGGCTAAAGATCAGAGGAGTGAGGTTTACTCACACAGCAACTACTAGCTGGCCTCCGTTACACTCACAACCCCTAAACCTCACTCCCATCTGGATCACAGCACCAATGTAACCCCTCATGTTCGCACCACCCGCTCCAAGCAGGACTCGAACCCGGGTCCGCCAGCATGAGAGTCGGACTCTCTAACAAGGAGGCTAAAGATCAGAGGAGTGAGGTTTACTCACACAGCAACTACTAGCTGGCCTCCGTTACACTCACCTCCCTAAACCTCACTCCCATCTGGATCACAGCACCAATGTAACCCCTCATGTTCGCACCTCCCGCTCCAAGCAGGACTCGAACCCGGGTCCGCCAGCATGAGAGTTGGACTCTCTAACAAGGAGGCTAAAGATCAGAGGAGTGAGGTTTACTCACACAGCAACTACTAGCTGTCCTCCGTTACACTCACCCCTCTAAACCTCACTCCCATCTGGATCACAGCACCAATGTAACCCCTCATGTTCGCACCACACGCTCCAAGTGGGACTCGAACCCGGGTCCGCCGGCATGAGAGTCGGATAGTCCCTCCTTCTAAATTAAAAGAGCCAATGGCTGACTGGTAAAGTCATTGCCTCACTGCAGCTGCTGTTAGAAGCTCCGGTTCCCAAAGAAACCATTGGGCATTAGTTTGTTTTCCCTGAAGGAGGGAACGGAAACGTACGTCCCGTCGCCACAGTTGCTGTACCATCACTGCATGGCCGAGTCACTAAGTTCGGCTCCGAAGTGAAAAACAGCGTGCATTCGCTCTCCCTTTCTGTTTATACCCGCGACGCGGGGCGGAGCGCGAGATGCAAATCTCACACGCCAATGGCCCATTGGCCTGTTCTCTATATCTCGAAGCTGATAGGGGCTCCCTGAAGTGATCCCAATTCTTCGGTGACGTCCAACGTACGTCTCCGTTCCCTCCTTCAGGGAACGAGGGTTACCATACGTAATCGAGATGTTTTTCATCTTCAAACCAAATTTGGGTCTCCAGTCAACAATGTTTAAATCCCATCTGTCTAGAGCACTTCCCATAGTTGATGCATTAGGTCAGTAGGCATAGAGTAGGGTTTTTTTATGGCTGTTCGAATGCATTTGACCACAAAAGCAATCCTTTGGAATTGGTCGAAAGTGGACAAACTCAAAGTGTTTAAGATCCCATTTACACCTGTATTTAGCGTCACTGAGTCGTCCACTTGTAATCTGATCGACCAAAATGCATCTTAATACCAGCTGTAAACAGGGACTTGGACTTCTATATTCCTGTCATGCCGTGGACAAGAAACATTTCAAATTACACAATGCTTCCCGACCAATCATCTCTCTCCGTCTTTAATGACGTGCGCAATGTCATTGAGAAGACAGAACTAGTGACCGACTAAGGAAACAAGAGCATAAGCAAGCAATGGCTGCATGTTTTTTACTGGCTGTCCCAAAATAAGAAAGAACCCCAGACACTGCACACTTTTCTGGATTGCACGAAGAGGACAGGCTGTCAATCTTCCAAAGAGAACTTAAGGTAAAATATCCATAAACCTTTCCTCCATTGCATAATTCAACCTAGCAGCCCCAACGGATCGTATTGATCGAGCCAAAATTGGGCTGATAGTGTGTAGTCCTGACAGACAACAGAGCACACGAAAAGCTTCAGCAATGCTTCGTCTGCAACACAAAGTCACAATTCATCTCACAAGACAATATCAAAGCAGGACCTGTGTGTGAACCTATTACTGAGATTTTTGAGTCTGCTATGACATAAGAATAGAGAGACGCACTCTAGACGGCCTTTGGATTCGTAGCCCAATTACTCTGAGGGATCTTACGAATGTGGACCGTATCAAGTATAAAGAACGCCACATCTGAAGAGACTGAAACACTGGAGACCATTAGGGTTTGATCATAGAAAGGACAGAAGCAGAGACATAATAGAGCCGTCATACAGTATAATACAACACAGTATAGAGCAAAGAAGCTTTCAGAATATAAATACTAGCCTCCTTCTACCTAATTACAGCTTACTATTTTAAAAAACAGTATGCATTATGTAACGATTAATATTTAAAACCTGTTCAGTTGAACAGCATTAAAGGGGTCATAAATTGATAAATCAACTTTTCCTTGAGCTTTTGATATATAAAAGGTCATCGTAATATTGTACGTTTCAGAGCTGAAAACTGCCTTTCTAGTCAAATTAAAGCTTTTATTGACAGATGGCTCATCAAACCATGAGGGATCTGCGAATTTGCCTACCTGTGACGTCAGAGAGCAGCAAAACGCCGCCTCAACAGAAGAAGACTAACTCCTAATTGTGTAGCCCCACCCACCGATTCGCGAGTGACACATAATGGGTAAATATAGTCTTAGCTTCGGACGTCACACCCACAGACCGTTGGCTGAACGTCTGATGCATATGGCACACTTATCTGGAAACACAAAGTCATCATCAGATTGGTTGAATTCTACAGGATGTCCGTGAGACGTGTGTGTTGCGTTCTTTAACGGTCCGCCTGGAAACAAATGCTGTGACGCCAACCTCCTGTTGTGTTTACAACCGTGACAATGAGCGCTTACCAGGATCATCGACTTTACATTTTCACACCCCTAAACATGACGCAGAACAAAACAAACTGTGATTGGTTGGTCTCTTGGGCGTCCAATGAAAGCTGTGATGGAGTCCAGACCTTCTGCCGTCAATCTGAAGGTCTGGCTACGCGAGACAGGTCTGGTGGCGCTAAACCGGATCGAGCTACCAAGCAATAAACATGCCGTTTAAGACTACAAAATATTGTGCAGTGCCTGGTTGTGGAAGAACTCAGCCATAAGCATAAGCTTCCTTCGGATGTGGTTGAACTTTATTTTTAATGAATTTCCAGCTCACGTGGGTAAGACATTGCACGTTTGTTCGCTTCATTTCACCGCGGATTCTTTTGTAAACAAGAGACTGGATTTGCAGACAGAATGAGATTAAAACACAATGCTGTGCCTTCTATATTGGATCCGACGGGAATGGTGCCACACACTTATGTGAGTAAAATTTTTTTTATATATGTGATAGTATTACAGATAGTTTGATATCTACTGATTATGTGTATGTGTCTAACTAAACATAATTAACAATGTACCACGCTGTCACAGGCTGGGGTATCCTTTGTATTTTGTTGGTGTTGTTGGTTCTTTGTCCTGCGATTCGGGATCGGACTCTGGGTCGAACAAGTATGGACGAATCATTCCGAAGTGTTCAAAACAATTCACCATGTGTACTGACAGGGGAGTCAAAACTCATTATTATGCAAAACTGTTATCCAATCATAGCAGTGGGCGTTTACTTCCAAGTCTTCAATGTGGCACACCCATAAAAACTGAGCGTTCCAGGAGCTAGGCTCAAAACCAGGGTAGAAAATAGCTTATTACTTATTTATTATGATGTTTTTGAATGTAAAAACCATGCAAACAGCATAAGCTGACCTCAGACAACAGAACAAAATTAAAAAAGCCAGTTCATGACCACTTTAAAGTAACACCAAAGTCACAGCTTTAATTCTCAGGGAATGCATGCACTGATTAAATGAAATGATTGAAGGTATAATGTACAAATGTAGTAGCATGCTATTTTGTTGTCGCTTGATGATATGTTTTAATTCAACGAAGATGCAGAAACAAGCGATAGAAGCAATGTCAAATAATAATGCATCAGACATTAAACGGTATATAAATCAAAACTGCCTGATGTTAGTGAATGAACTGTCGACTCAGCACGAGGTACAGGACTGGGAAGCATTAGTGGTGTTGATCGACTCGATCTACCAATCTAGATGTAGTCTTTGACAAAACTTGATTTCCTCAGCCTTTTATTCAAAACTTAGCTTTTTGGTAATGAATCTTGCCCACATTCAAGTGTTGATAAAAAATAATGCAGGGAGCTAGAATAAAATGTTTGTAACACTTTAGAATAATTGTAATATACATTAGTTAACATAAACTAATAATGAACTGCACTTATAAAGCGTTTATTAATCTTTGTTAATGTTAATTTCAACATTTACTAATGCTTTATTCAAATCTTGTTAACATTAGTTAATGCACTGTGAACTAACATGAACAAACCATGAACAACTAACGTTAACAAAGATGAACAAATACAGTAACAAATGTACTGCTCATGGTTAGTTCATGTTATTAATACATTAACTAATGTTAACTAATGACCATTATTCTGAAGTGTTACCAAATGTTTTGTTTAAAAGCAGAGGGTTTGTTCTTTCTTTTGATATAGTGCATGTTTAAATATTCATGCAACAATATATACTGGGGCCATGAAAGTTTTGTGAAAATTGTGAAAACTTTTTTTTTTAAACACTATTTAAGCTAGGGTATTGATTAAATTATCCAATAGCCTGTATAGCTTTAATGAAAAATGCAAAACCAAACATGCAGTGTTCATAATAAGACCAGGTGCATGCATTAACAAAGTTAATATTGGCAATATTGGCAGTCTAATTAGGTAATGAAGGTTTGGTAGACAATTTCTCACCATCACACTAGAAATAGAAGGGCAAAGAAAAGTCAAGCTTATTTAATTTTGGATATAGTATTAAATGAAAAGTGCATTTAGAATTTTTTTTTTACTAGGTCAACCAGGTATGCATACAGAAAATGTGCACATTGAGTTCAGATTAGTAAGTTGAATGATAACAGCATGAACAGTGGCAGGATAAGGCTGATCGTTCTGGTAGTGACACTTCCATGAGGAAGTTTAGTAATGGATGTGACATTGCATCCCCAGGGGCCAAGCAGGATTGGGCTCAGAGGTCGCGATCCTGAAAACTACACCACATATGCTTCACATCTTCAGGCTTGCATCTCATTTAGCTTCAAACTACCATCTGAGACCGTCACAGTTATAGCCTGCCTTTTTATGCACCATTCAGATGCATCGCGATGAAGCTCCATTACAAAGAAAGCTCTGAGATTTCCCACTGCTTTATTTTCCTGGACTCTTGGCTTCTTTTTTTCCTTGACCGCTTTTTTGTTGGGCCTGTTTTGTCCTCTCAAACGCGATCTCCTGCAGCTCAAGCACACTCGAATCTTTGCAGCGTGCCTTCCTGCTACACATCCATCCATCCATCCTCTCTCTCTCTCGCTCTCTTGCTCTCTCTCTCTCTCTCTCTCTCTCTCTCTTTCTGTCATCGATGATGTGTAGCATACGCTTTATTCCAGCATGTGAAGCAGCTCGTCTTACCTGTCTACCTCCACGACCTGATAAAAAAACTCCCCTCATGTAAAAAACATCAGTGTGTTTCACAGCTGAATATATGAAGCTCAGAACAGAAGACATGCTCCACTACTTCTTTATCTTTATCTTAACCTCTGCACATTTCTGAGATGAGCCCTGCCACACAAACACCACGAAATTCTTTAAAAGAATAGTTTGGCCATATTTCACTTACTCAGTCTTATAGTGTTATTTTGTATATATGTATAGACATGCACTACTGTTCAAAATGTTTGGGTTGGTAAGATTTGTTTTTGAAAGAGTATCGTTTTCTCACCAATGCTATATTTATCAGATCAAAAACTCAGTAAAATCAGTAATATTGAACAACTGAAAAAAAAAGAGCTGAATTTTCGTCCTCATTACTCCAGTCTTCAGATCCTTCAGAAATCATGAATATTATCAATGTTGCTGCTTAATATTTTGGTGGAAACTGTGATACATCTTTTTCATTTTTCATCTCATACAATCTTGTCTTTTGCTAAATAAAATATCTCTTCATCACGGCACCTGTTAGTGTGTGGGATATATTAGGCAGCAAGTGAACATTTTGTCCTCAGAGTTGCTGTGTTAGAAGCAGGAAAAATGGGCAAGCGTAAGGATTTGAGCGAGTTTGACAAGGGCCAGATTGTGACGGCTAGACGACTGGGTCAGAGCATCTCCAAAACTGCAGCTCTTGTGGGGTGTTCCCGGTCTGCAGGGGTCAGTCTCTATCAAAAGTGCTCCAAGGAAGGAACAGTGGAGATCCGGCGACAGGGTCATGGGCTCACTGATGCATGTTTGGAGCGAGCCTAAGCATTGTTGCAGACCATGTACACCCACCCTTTCATGGAAACGGTATTCTCTGGTGGCTGTGGCTCTTTCAGCAGATAATGTGCCGCCACAGAGCACAAATGGTTCAGGAATCGTTTGAGGAGCAGAACAACGAGTTTGAGGTGTTGTTTGAGGTGTCCAAATTCCCCAGATCTCAATCCAATCGA
Organism: Romanogobio albipinnatus; assembly: GCA_023566225.1. NCBI lineage: Eukaryota > Metazoa > Chordata > Actinopteri > Cypriniformes > Gobionidae > Romanogobio > Romanogobio albipinnatus. Next base: position 56,199,362 of record CM042245.1, on the reverse strand, counting down.
GCATCTGTGGGATGTGCTGAACAAACAAGTCCGATCCATGGAGACCCCACCTTGCAAATTACAGGACTTAAAGGATCTGCTGCTAACATCTTGGTGCCAGATACCACAGCACACCTTCAGGGGTCTAGTGGAGTCCATGCCTCCACGGGTCAGGGCTGTTTTTGCAGCAAAAGGGGGGCCAACACAATATTAGGAACGTGGTCATAATGTTATGCCTGATCGGTGTATATATATACTAGGGGTGGCACGGTACATGAAAAAAAAAAAAAACGTTCGGTTCGCTTGTCTCGGTTTCGACGCATGCGCAATGTATCCTCGTGCCCGTATGTTACGACAGTGGGACAGCAGACAGTGGGTGTCCTTTTCGCGCAAAATAAGAGGGGTGTGTGTGTGTGTGTGAACATACAGTAAAATAAAGTAAAAGTGGAGTGATGCAGGTCACGTCACGTGTAGAAATGCAAGTGGGAGAGATAAGGAAGGCTGCCCGGAGTTGGAGGATGCGCCAGCGACGTATAGCAGGCAGGGCAGATGCAGTGCGTATGGAGAGCGGGAGCCGCGCGCGCCCGTTGTGCATTCACACACTGGCAGTGTTTGTCTCGTGCAGCTGAACCGTGCGGCTCGTGTATTGCAAATACAGACAAATATTGTCCATTCTGTCACATTTTCCAGTGTTCTCCTCATCTGACCCCTGTCTGTCTCATGCTTTGATTTATGATGGGCAGCATATATCTGCTGCAAATGCGACCGTGTTCCACTCTGTCTCATACACACATGCATATAACATGTTGTACACTCACCTAAAGGATTATTAGGAACACCATACTAATACTGTGTTTGACCCCCTTTCGCCTTCAGAACTGCTTTAATTCTACGTGGCATTGATTCAACAAGGTGCTGAAAGCATTCTTCAGAAATGTTGGCCCATATTGATAGGATAGCATCTTGCAGTTGATGGAGATTTGTGGGATGCACATCCAGGGCACGAAGCTCCCGTTCCACCACATCCCAAAGATGCTCTATTGGGTTGAGATCTGGTGACTGTGGGGGCCATTTTAGTCCAGTGAACTCATTGCCATGTTCAAGAAACCAATTTGAAATGATTGGAGCTTTGTGACATGGGGCATTATCCTGCTGGAAGTAGCCATCAGAGGATGGGGACATGGTGGTCATAAAGGGATGGACATGGTCAGAAACAATGCTCAGGTAGGCCGTGGCATTGAAACGATGCCCAATTGGCACTAAGGGGCCTAAAGTGTGCCAAGAAAACATCCCCCACACCATTACACCACCACCACCAGCCTGCACAGTGGTAACAAGGCATGATGGATCCATGTTCTCATTCTGTTTACGCCAAATTCTGACTCTACCATCTGAATGTCTCAACAGAAATCCAGACTCATCAGACCAGGCAACATTTTTCCAGTCTTCAACTGTCCAATTTTGGTGAGCTTGTGTAAATTGTAGCCTCTTTTTCCTATTTGTAGTGGAGATGAGTGGTACCCGGTGGGGTCTTCCGCTGTTGTAGCCCATCCGCCTCAAGGTTGTGCGTGTTGTGGCTTCACAAATGCTTTGCTGCATACCTCGGTTGTAACGAGTGGTAATTTCAGTCAAAGTTGCTCTTCTATCAGCTTGAATCAGTCGGCCCATTCTCCTCTGACCTCTAGCATCAACAAGGCATTTTGGCCCACAGGACTGCCGCATACTGGATGTTTTTCCCTTTTCACACCATTCTTTGTAAACCCTAGAAATGGTTGTGCGTGAAAATCCCAGTAACTGAGCAGATTGTGAAATACTCAGACCGGCCCGTCTGGCACCAACAACCATGCCACGCACAAAATTGCTTAAATCACCTTTCTTTCCCATTCTGACATTCAGTCTGGAGTTCAGGAGATTGTCTTGACCAGGACCACACCCCTAAATGCATTGAAGCAACTGTCATGTGATTGGTTGATTAGATAATTGCATTAATGAGAAATTGAACAGGTGTTCCTAATAATCCTTTAGGTGAGTGTATATAAGTAGTTCACATGATACATGAAGCATTTAAAAGTTAAGATATGCCTCTAGTTTTAATAATTGAAACATGCCTTTGAAGTTTGGGCAAAAACTTCTGGCAGTGTTGTGTTTTCGTGTATTTTTTTTTTCTTTTCACAGCGCTGGATGTCATATGGTGATTGTGAAACACACGGAACACCTCATGGTGAAATGTGTTAATCAGGTCAGCTGAATTAAAGCCACAGTGCATTGTTCTGATCAAAATTCACATGATTAACATGAAAATGTTACGCCAATGTGTCGGACTCGGTAGACAGCCAGTTAGGAAACAACTTCTACATGATATAACAATTTTAAATATTGTATCCTAAATTGTGAATGATTAAGCTATATATCATATACTGAAGTAAATTTCTGGAGTGTAAACGATTAAAAAAAAACCAACAAGAACCGTACAGAACCGAAAACCGTGACCCTTAAACCGTGGTACGAACCGAACCGTGGGTTTTGTGAACCGTGCCACCCCTAATATATATTATATATATATATATATATATATATATATATATATATATATATATATATATATATATATATATATACACACTGTAATAATAAAAAATATACCATATATACTATATAATGTACTGTCAATCTTCAAAAACAAACAAAAAAGCACCATAAATTTAGTTTAGTCACTGAAAACGTACTTTTATGGTTCCTTTTGTCATTTTTTTTTAGCTTGCCAGTAAAATGAAGCAAACATTCTTCAAATAATCAACTTTTGTGTCCCACAGAAGAAAGAAAATCAGATCAGATAGCAAATTTGGAACATTAACAAAGTATAACAACTTGCATTCATGTCAGACTGCAAATTTGGAACAACATGAAGGTGGGGTAAATGATTTCCACTTTGGGGTGAACAATCCCTTTACACTAGCCTTCCTTTCCCAAAGTCAACGTCTTTCCCACCCAACCATAATTCTATGAAGTCTTCGAGCTTCTGTTAATCTACTCCAGATGCCCTGGCCATCTGAACCCAACATTGTTACGCCGCAAAACCAGCGATGTTAATCTCCACAGGACACACGGCGTGTTTACTCGAATCCTGAAGCACTCATCTCTATTTGCCAGGGACGCATTTGAACAAATGCCATTCTCGCTTTAGCTATGGTTATTTGTGAAGACAACACAGTGTGACCAAGAACAAGAAAAAGCGACCTGCGACAGCTGTGCTGGCATTTGCTTTAGTTTAATAAGGTCAAACAGCGAGCGCTTGATATCGGCAGCCGCTCCGCCTTTCCTTCCGTCCCCACCGAGCGCCGGTGTGTGAATTATTCCTTTCCTCCCGCTGACATCCAGAGAGGAATATGACAGCTCTCAGCTGTCTGAGAAGCACCCAAGTGTAGATTCTGTAAAATCCCTCAAGCAAACTTGAACAAGGGAAATCGATGCACCATTCTGATTGCTTTTGCTCTACTGAGAGAGTGCAGAAACAGCAAGACACGAGACAGCTGAAATGACGGCGCAGCCCACGGTCTCATGGCTGCTGCACATTGGGGGGAAAGAGCTCAGAGCAGAGACCGTATGCACTAATTCACTTATAGGTCAGGCGCTCCAGGCTAACTGTGATCATGATGTGACAGTATTGTGACTGTTACGGCTACACTACTGTCACATCAGGTATACCAGTACTCAATGATATGATAGTGAGCATTTTGTGAATCCCAGACCTGCACGGTGACATGAAACATGAGAAGTTCATGTTAAGGTGTGTAAAAATGCATCAATTTCACAATGAAAATCCTGATCACAGAATATAATAAATGATTGGGTTACATTCACGCTCTTAGAAAAGATAAGAGCACGTCCTGTAACATTGTCCTTCAAATTGAGAACACGCTGCCACAGTTTGACTGTGTAATTTTTACATATTCATATTTATACAACATTATTTAGACTATCTATGGAAATGCAATTGAAAATTAGGATATATATGAGTATAGCAAAAACTTTTATGTTAGATGCGATTAATCGCGATTGATGCTGAGTAAAGTACCAGTGTTAATTTCGTTGAAAAATAATTTGTGTCATAATTTTCGTCAACAACCTTTTTTTACTGACAAAAATTGAGACGATAACTAAATAAAAACTAGTGTTGGATGACAAAAACTATGACGAAAATCAATTAATTACAGAAACAAATGTCATTAATTAGTTGTTGTTTTTTATCGATTCCCAGCACAAATATATATATACAGTGAGGAAAATAAGTATTTGAACACCCTGCTATTTTGCAAGTTCTCCCACTTGGAAATCATGGAGGGGTCTGAAATTGTCATTGTAGGTGCATGTCCACTGTGAGAGACATAATCTAAAAAAAAATCCAGAAATCACAATATATGATTTTTTAACTATTTATTTGTATGATACAGCTGCAAATAAGTATTTGAACACCTGTCTATCAGCTAGAATTCTGACCCTCAAAGACCTGTTAGTCTGCCTTTAAAATGTCCACCTCCACTCCATTTATTATCCTAAATTAGATGCACCTGTTTGAGGTCGTTAGCTGCATAAAGACACCTGTCCACCCCATACAATCAGTAAGAATCCAACTACTAACATGGCCAAGACCAAAGAGCTGTCCAAAGACACTAGAGACAAAATTGTACACCTCCACAAGGCTGGAAAGGGCTACGGGGAAATTGCCAAGCAGCTTGGTGAAAAAAGGTCCACTGTTGGAGCAATCATTAGAAAATGGAAGAAGCTAAACATGACTGTCAATCTCCCTCAGACTGGGGCTCCATGCAAGATCTCACCTCGTGGGGTCTCAATGATCCTAAGAAAGGTGAGAAATCAGCCCAGAACTACACGGGAGGAGCTGGTCAATGACCTGAAAAGAGCTGGGACCACCGTTTCCAAGGTTACTGTTGGTAATACACTAAGACGTCATGGTTTGAAATCATGCATGGCACGGAAGGTTCCCCTGCTTAAACCAGCACATGTCGAGGCCCGTCTTAAGTTTGCCAATGACCATTTGGATGATCCAGAGGAGTCATGGGAGAAAGTCATGTGGTCAGATGAGACCAAAATAGAACTTTTTGGTCATAATTCCACTAAACGTGTTTGGAGGAAGAAGAATGATGAGTACCATCCCAAGAACACCATCCCTACTGTGAAGCATGGGGGTGGTAGCATCATGCTTTGGGGGTGTTTTTCTGCACATGGGACAGGGCGACTGCACTGTATTAAGGAGAGGATGACCGGGGCCACGTATTGCGAGATTTTGGGGAACAACCTCCTTCCCTCAGTTAGAGCATTGAAGATGGGTCGAGGCTGGGTCTTCCAACATGACAATGACCCGAAGCACACAGCCAGGATAACCAAGGAGTGGCTCTGTAAGAAGCATATCAAGGTTCTGGCGTGGCCTAGCCAGTCTCCAGACCTAAACCCAATAGAGAATCTTTGGAGGGAGCTCAAACTCTGTGTTTCTCAGCGACAGGCCAGAAACCTGACTGATCTAGAGAAGATCTGTGTGGAGGAGTGGGCCAAAATCCCTCCTGCAGTGCAAACCTGCTGAAAAACTACAGGAAACGTTTGACCTCTGTAATTGCAAACAAAAGCTACTGTACCAAATATTAACATTGATTTTCTCAGGTGTTCAAATACTTATTTGCAGCTGTATCATACAAATAAATAGTTAAAAAATAATACATTGTGATTTCTGGATTTTTTTTTTAGATTATGTCTCTCACAGTGGACATGCACCTACGATGACAATTTCAGACCCTCCATAATTTTTAAGTGGGAGAACTTGCAAAATAGCAGGGTACATATATATGTACACTACTAGCAATCAAAAGATTGGGGATCATTATTTATTTTTTTCTTCAATAAACTAGTATGTTTATTCTGCAAGGATTCGCAAAATGTATCAAAGAAACGATAAAAAATTATTCATAAGATGTCTATTTTTGAGAATGATTTCTGAATGATCATGTGACACTGAAGACCGGCGAAATAATGCTAAAATTCAGCTTCGCCATCACATGAAGAAACCCTTTTTTATTGTAATAATATTTCACAATATTTGTGTCTGTTTTTACTGTAAATCGCCACATTCAGTGCTCGACTTGATGATGTTCTCCTTTAATTCATATCTGAACTGTAATGCATGTAACAGTCATACTATTTTCTGTTTGTTCATTCAAAGTGAGAATCTCAGTATTCATCCAACCCCAGAATGAAACACAAATGATTAAGTTAATTTCTTAAAGGAATAGTTCACTCAAAAAGTCATATTTACATCATACAGGTTTTGGGTGTACTGTCCCTTTAAGGATAAAGAGTGACAGTAACTGACTAATCAATTACCACTAACCAACAATGTTCTGCAATAGAGCAGTTGACAAAAAACAACTACAATACATGACAGAAATCACTCAAAGGATACTTAAGGAGACTGATGTTTTTCCCCCCACTATATTTACTTTCACCTGCTCTGGTACTTTCCTTTCACACCGGTTAGCACCTGGTTTGTAATAGTGGATAAATGTCAAGAACCATGTACACAGAGTGACACGACGCAATTTCTGTGTTGTCAGCATGCCAAGTGTTTGTTCTGCCTAAGCGCGTGTTCGTCGTTCTCTAAAACGAACACGCTGTTCTGCAGCTGTCAGCGTTACAGCCGATACTGAAGCGTGAAACATCGCTGCTGGCAACACACACACACACACTGGTGAAATGCAGACACATGTCCACATTATGCAAACTACATGTTCTGAACGCTAATCAATAATTCAAATGATTCTCTAAATTATAGAAACAATCCGCAAGCCGGGACGGTGTCTGATGTTTCTTATGCCTGACTTCCCATTAAAGCTGCATTATAAGTTTGGCATTTGAGGGATGAAACGTCTGCCTTCATACGAATTACCCTCCCTTTAATTGCATTATTATTATAAGGCTGATATCAGCAGCTACAGCGATTTGTAACACTCGACACGGTCTCCTTTGCAAAACAGACCTGCGATAGAGCTGGATTCAGTGTGGAGCAAGAGAAAACTGCACTGCATTAAATGACCTTATGCTTTTTGACATCCGCCTTTAGTGTGTAATGCTGCTGTTTGAGCATGACAAAGCTCTGCAAAGTTACGAAGTCCCTCCATGGGGAGTTCTTCTCTATATCAGAGTCACTGTTTCTGAACTCCCTGAAACTCCTCCATTGCAGTCTTGAGTTTTCTTCCGGGAATGAACACGTCACAATATTCCTCATTTAAATAATTCATGCAGAATAAAGGGGCGGGGCCTGGTTGAGTTAGTCAGTAGTGTGTTGGAACTCGCGGTTATGGTGAGGGGCGGGACATTTCCCAAACACGCTTGAAGCTTTTATGGATGGATGGATGGATGGTAGAATGATGGATGGATGGATGGATGGATGGATGGATGGATGGATGGATGGATGGATGGATGGATGGATGGATGGATGGATGGATGGATGGATGGATGGATGGATGGATGGATGGATGGATGGATGGATGGATGGATGGATGGATGGATGGATGGATGGATGGATGGATGGATGGATGGATGGATGGATGGATGGATGGATGGATGGATGGATGGATCGATGGATCGATGGATCGATGGAAGGAAGAACAATACAACGATTGATGGATGGATGGATTGATGGATGGATAGATGGATGATAGAACCGTGGTTGGATGTATGGATGGATGGAAGATTGATAGAATGATGGATGGATGAAAGAATGATAGAATGATGATGGATAGACAGATGATAGAACGATGGATGAATGGATGGAAGAATGATAGAATGATGGGTGGATGGAAGAACGATGGATGGACGGATGGATAGAAAGATGACAGAACAATAGAACAATGGATGGATGGATGGATGGATGGATGGATGGATGGATGGATGGATGACGATAGAACGATGGATAGATGGAAGCACGATAGAACAATGGATGCATCAATGGATGGAAGAACAATAAAACGATGGATGGATGAAAGAATGATAGAACAATGGATGGATGTATGGATGATGGATGGATGGATGGATAAACAGATGATAGAACAATGGATGGATGGATGGATGGATGGATGGATGGATGGATGGATGGATGGATGGATGGATGGATGGATGGATGGATGGATGGATGGATGGATGGATGGATGGATGGATGGATGGATGGATGGAAAAACGATAGAATGATGGATAAATGGAAGCACGATAGAACAATCGATGAATCAATGGATGGAAGAACATTAAGCGATGGATGGATGAAAGAATGATAGAACAATGGATGGATGGATGAAGAACAATAGAACGATGGATAAATGGAAGCACGGTTAAATGAATTGATGGATAGAAGAATGATAGAACGAAGGATGGACAGATGGATAGAAAGATGACAGAACAACAGAAAAATGGATGGATGGATAAACAGATGATAGAACAATGGATGGATGGATGGATGGATAAACAGATGATAGAACAATGGATGGATGGATGGATGGAAAAACGATAGAATGATGGATAAATGGAAGCACGATAGAACAATGGATGAATCAATGGATGGATGAAAGAATGAAAGAACAATGGATGGATGTATGGATGGATGAAGAACAATAGAACAATGGATAAATGTAAGCACGATTACATTAATTGATGGATAGAAGAATGATAGAACGATGGATGGATGGATGGATGGATGGATGGAAGGATGGATGGATGGATGGATGGATGGATGGATGGATGGATGGATGGATGGATGGATGGATGGATGGATGGATGGATGAATGAACGATAGAATGATGGATGGATGGATGATGGAAGAACTATGGATGGATAGTTGGATAGATCATTGAAAGGAAGAACAATAGAACAATGGATGGATAGACAGATGATAGAACGATGTATGGATGGAAGAACGATAGAACAATGGGTGGATGGATAAACAGATGATAGAACGATAGATGGTTGGATGGATGGATGCTTGACCAATCACAACACACTGCTCCAGCCGACCAATCAGAGCACAGTGTGCTTTTCAGAAGGCGGGGCTTCATAGAGACAGGAACTAAACAGAGTGTTACTGACAGACTGGGAAGAGAGGAGGATGTTCTATCATCTGTTTATCCATCCATCCATTTTTCTATTGTTCTGTCATCTTTCTATCCATCCGTCCATCCTTCGTTCTATCATTCTTCCATCTATCATCCATCCATCGTTCTATTCTTCTTCCATCCACCCATCGTTCTATCGTTCTTCCATCCTTCCATCGTTCTATCATCTGTCTATCATCCATCCACCCATCGTTCTATCATTCTTTCATTCAACAATCTGAAAATAATGTGTTTTTTGATCACTCAAGCATGAAAACAAAATCAGGACTGTGTAAGGGGGCATAATATGTCCTCTTTAAAATGTTTAGGAAACATTGCTGGACAGGAAAGAAAGTCTTCCAGAAGAGTTCGATCGGACAGCTGGAGTTGTCGAGTAGACTGACAGGTTGTGGATAAACTGGATGTTTTCACCACCTACTGCAGCGGCCGAGTTACTAAACAAAGCCATGATGGATAAAATCAGGACGCTCACCGTGACTCGATGCAGAGGACGACGCTTTCCAGACCCACCGACTTAATTCTTCTCAGGAAGGTTCAGGAAAGGGCACTTTAGCTGAAGACACAAGTGCCTCTTTCTTGCATAATTGTACTGAGGAAGTTATTGGAGGTTTTTAATGCTAAAATGAACTAATATTTGCAACAAGAAAAGCATGTTTTATGGGAGGAAAAGGTTGTAAAATCAGGGACGTAATCAAATGCACAATACAGCAGCGCTGCGGTTCTGACCTGAAGGCGATTAGACCAAAAACACAAAATGCTAAATAGTGTCCTGGAGCCTCTGTAACTCATCAAAAATATGGGAACTACAACAAGTTGTAGAGTTACCTTCCAGGAAAACATTACCGCTGTATTAAAGGTACTAAAACACAAACAGCTTTAATTCAGCCCCACAGGGTGGCATGACTAAACAGAGTTTAATTACTTTTTGGGATTTAACAGCGCCGCCATACGCACTGAAATGAAGGAATAAAAGAGCCTCGAATCCAACAAAGAAACCATTTGTTCAGTAACAAAGCTCTGCTAGCATCACTGCTCGATCTACAGCAGCAAAGGTGGAGGAATTACATTTTACGGTATTTTTTTAACTTTTCAAAGATTTGTTTGATTTGTTCATGTTCTGAGTGGTTGCCAAGACGTTGCTATGCAGTTGCTAGGGTGTTGCTATGGCATTGCTAAGGTGGTGTTGAACTGTGTGGCGAGGTGGGCGTGTTTTCGCGAGGTTTGCAGACGGAGATAGGGAAAGGAACTGAGCGGTGAGTAAGTAGGTCAAGTGCAGATTACGAACACCTGTGTCTGATTTCAGTCATTGGCGTGGAGAGGCCGCATAAAGCCGTGCGAGAGAGAGACTAAGAGAGAGAGAGCCTGGACTGGGACACCCTGACGCCGAAGCTGCCAACTGAGAGAGTTTGTTCTGAGAGTCGTGCTGACCGATGTTTGTTGTGTATGCGCCCACGTGCGCTTGTTCTGTTTGAAAAACTGAGTAATAAAAACCCCAGTCCCAGTCTCGCCGACCCCTGTCTTCTTCCTTCCTTGAAAAAAGTTGAACTTTCATCACAAACTGTTAGCACTGAATCTAAACATGACAGCAAAATAAATGATTGTGAATTTATAGTAAAAAGACTAAACATTGTGTGTTGTCTTTGCTGGCCGCAAACAAACCAGTGAATGAACTACCTTCCTTTATGACTCATGAACAAAAAGGACGGATGGATAAAATGATAGAACAATGGATGGATGATAGAACGATAAAACAATGGATGAATGAATGGCTGGACAGATGATAGAATGAAGGATGGATGGATGGATGGATGGATGGATGGATGGATGGACATATAACAGAATGCTAGAATGATGGAGGATGGATGATAGAATGATGGATAGATAGAGGATAGAACGATAGAATAATGAATGGATGGATTGACAGATGATAGAATAATGGATGATGGACAGATAGACAGATGATTGAACGATAGAACAAAGGATGGATGGATGGATGATAGAACGACAGATGGATAGATAGATGATAGAACGGTAGGACAATGGATAGATAGACAGACTACAGAATGATAGACAATGGATGGATGGATAGACAAATGATAGAATGATGGATGGATGGATGGATGGATGGATGGATGAATGGATGATAGAATGAACGATAAAATGATGATGGATGAATAGATGGATGGATGGACAGATGATAGAACGATAGAATGGTGGATAGATAGACAGATGACAGAACGACTGGATGATGGATGGACAGATAACAGAATGCTAGAATGATGGATGGATGGATGTATGGATGGATGGATGGATGATGATAGAATGATAAAACAATGGATGAATGGATGGACAGATGATAGAATGAAGGATGGATGGATGATGGATGGACAGATAACAGAATACTAGAATGATGGATGGATGGATGGATGGATGGATGGATGTATGGATGGATGGATGGATGGATGGATGATGGATGATGATGATAGAATGATAAAACAATGGATGAATGGATGGACAGATGATAGAATGAAGGATGGATGGATGATGGATGGACAGATAACAGAATGCTAGAATGATGGATGGATGGATGGATGGATGGATGGATGTATGGATGGATGGATGGATGTATGGATGGATGATGGATGATGATGATAGAATGATAAAACAATGGATGAATGGATGGACAGATGATAGAATGATAGAATGAAGGATGGCTGGATGGACAGATAACAGAATGCTAGAATGATGGAGGATGGATGATAGAATGATGATAGATAGAGGATAGAACAATAGAATAATGAATGGATGGATTGACAGATGATAGAATAATGGATGATGGACAGATAGACAGATGATTGAACGATAGAACAAAGGATGGATGGATGGATGATAGAACGACAGATGGATAGATAGATGATAGAACGGTAGGACAATGGATAGATAGACAGACTACAGAATGATAGACAATGGATGGATGGATAGACAAATGATAGAATGATGGATGGATGGATGGATGAATGGATGATAGAATGAACGATAGAATGATGATGGATGAATAGATGGATGGATGGACAGATGATAGAACGATAGAATGGTGGATAGATAGACAGATGATAGAATGATAGGATGATGGATAGATAGACAGATGACAGAACGACTGGATGATGGATAGACAGATAACAGAATGATGGATGGACAGATGGATGACAGAATGATAGAACAATGGATGGATGGATGGATGGATAGACAGATGTTAGAACAATAGAATGATGGATGGATGAATAGATGGACAGATAGATGATAGAACGATAGAACAATGGATGGATGGATGGACGGACGGACGGACGGATGGATGATAGAACGTCTGCACTTAAACATGCATTACACATGTAACATGTAGTTGAATGGGTCATGCAGGTGAGATGCCAGCAGTTCAACAGGCCGAGAGATCATATCTACCTCTCCTTTATCCCTCAGGAGAATCACATGTGTGTTATGAAAGAGTGCTTTTAAAGAGCTACAAAGAGCCCCGTTTGGCCCCGGCAAAGAGAGATCAAGACATCATTGTGTTCGGCACAGAGAGGCGGGCACATACGCTCCGGCAACAAGCAATCAATGGAGCGTTTATATCTGTCCCACAGACAGGTGTGGAGCAAAGACCTCGCAGCACGATGATGAGAAAAGACGTGCAAATCAAGATTCCCAAAGAAAAAACAGCACAGGAATAAATACATGCCTCCCCATAAAACACATGATTATTCCCCGGACACTGTGATAAAATAGCCGCTTCATTAGGCGTTCCCAAGCCGAACGGAAGCAGCCGTGATGTTTTGTGAAGGCCAGACAGCTGCGGCTTTTATTAGTGGACCTCCGGTTTCTTCAGAGGAGAAAATCATTCAGAGTCCCCTTATAAAGCCAAGCCCTCGGAGTAATCTGGGCTCCTCTGCCTGTAAAGATAGTGACCCCTAACACGACGCTCACCTCTGTACATGAGCAGAGAATCATGCATTCGTTCACAAAACTGTGAGGATTTCATTTGGGTTTATGTTTGTGTTTATCTGAACGAGAGACTCAAGGCCAAGCAGACACAATCACACTGACAACTCGTCGAGATCAACCTCAAATAAATACATACTTTCATCATGTCTTAAATATACATCATATAAAGACACATTGCTGTCATTAAATGTCTTGATGTCTTATGCAATTTTACACTTCAATAAATGTTACTGGAAAACAGGATGAAATAATACCGTAATATAATAATACTGTATATGCAGTTAATTTATCATAAATGCCTTAGTGTTAATTAGACATCTAATGTGCATCTATTGCCTTTTGACAAAACAAAATAAAAAATAGCACAGCTAAATCTGAACTTCTAAAAATTAATTAATTAATAAATTAATTAAAAACATGCATAAATAAATAAATATTATTCTATATATATTCTCCCAATATGAATTGAATACATTTTAATTATATAAAGACATTATACTGTAACATTTGGATGCACGCGCGTTGCCAAGGTTACACGGTTACAAGTTAACTTCCGGTCTGTGTTTGTTTATCGGTCTGCCAAGGGGGTAGTATGGTGCACTACTCAGTAGAAACACATTTTTGACGTATTATTCTTGGATAACATGATATGAATATTATCGATCAAGCAGAGAGAATATGACACCAGCGCAAAAACGGTGTGTGCGACTCACCAAAAAGCCTTAAATGCTTCATAAATATCCATCCAGTCATACGAGAGCAGCGTCTAATGTAATTTAGACTGTATGTCTAATGTAATTTACTTGTTATTTATGTTGCTTGTTATCAGAAATAATCTACTCTAGAGGAACTTATTCTGGCTGCGTTTACACTCGGCATTAACATGTGATCACCGTGATCATCAGTCAGTCAGGACACGGCGAGTTTACATTTGTTCACATCGAGTGGTCGCCATCTGGATAACTGATCGCATTTATGTTTCCCGCAAAATATTTAAATGTGCCTTTATCACGGAGTGCAAAACAACTTTCGCTTTGTCCTCTATTAATGGCAGTGCCCATAGAGCACGGGATTTTTTGTGATGCATTCATAACTCAAATAGAGTACTTTATCTACAAGTTAAGTTTCCCAACATTAATCGTATATATTATGAAACAAAGAAACATGTTATTCCGATGCATTGCATGATTGAAGGCGAGCGCGCAAGCATTTAAATAAGACACTGTACAGAAAACAGCATTACACGGTCCTTAAAAGGTTTGTTCACCCCAAAAAATTAATTCTGTCATTATTACTCTCCCTCATGTCGTTCCAAACCTGTAAGACCTTCGTTCATCTTCGGAACACAAATTAAGATATTTTTCTTCTTCTCTACAGTCTTATGGGTTGGGGTCGACATGAGGGTGAGTAATTAATAACAGGATTTTCAGTTTTGGTTTAACTAACCCTTTAATGGTGCGTTCACACCGGACGCGATTCGCGCAAGTGATTTACATGTTAAGTCAATGCAGAGACGCGAAATGGCATTCTGCGGCGCGGGATTCGCGCGATTGAGGTGGCGCGAATGACGCGAATTGAGCGTTTTGAACTCGCGATTCGCATGAATGAGGTGGCGAGAGGTGGCGAGATTCGCGCGATTGAAGCGACGCGAATTGAGCGTTTTGAACGCGTGAATCGCGCGAAACGCTCAAGTTTAAAAATCTGGACTTTGGCGGATATTTCGCGCCGCGTTAACCAATCACGAGCTTGCTCTAGTAGTGATGCATTTACAAGAGGAGGCAGAAATCCAATGGAGGAAAAGATAATCGTGGCCGTATGTGGATACCCGGAGCTGTATGATACATCATCCTATCACTACAGGAACAGGAATAAAAAGGATCTTGCTTGGAAGAAAGTGAGTGAGGAGGTCGGACAGTCAGTTACCCTCTCAACAAAATCTATGTCAGCCATTTCACAACGAGACTGGAGCAGAAAAAAAAGAGCCAGAGCCAGCGGCAAATGTGAGAAGGACTAGCCGAGGAAAGGCGGGTCTCGCCGGGTAAACGAGTGCGGAATGTCACTGATCGCCTGGATCTCACAACTCCGAAAACGCCAGATAAAATGCTCAAATAGGCACTCTTTTTATAAATTAACCACAGATTTGAGCTTTAAACAACTATATTATCGCCTGAAAAAGTCTTTAAACTACGTTTTGTCACACATTAATAGTAGTATTTTTTACAAAAAAGACGTCAAGTGACCGAGACGAGCTGGCTCTGCATGCGCAGTAATGTTTGTTTATGTTGTTGCCGTTGAAACCGTCTATAGCATGTGCATTCTTCGCTTTTCATTGTGTTGCTTTGAAAGACACCTCCAATGCTTAAATATGAACTTCACATCAGTTTGATATCACTGCAAAATAGACCAACTTAAAGCAGGTTTTCATGCTGGTCTAGTCTGGTTTTATTGTAGTGCTGGTCTAGTCTAGTTTACTCATATGCTGCTCTGTTCAACAGGGATGCATATTCTCTTTAAGATGAAATAATTGTCTCCAAATAATTGTCTCCTTTGTAGCCATCGTGCCTCAGGCTACTAGGATCAGGGTTACTGCACAGAACGGGCGAGAAGACGACACAAACACACATTTACAGCCCATGCACAAGTCTGGCTCTGCCTCCTCTTCATTTCCATCAGTGTTCACTGTTACGGCCCTGATGATTACAGTAATTCAATTTCCTGGAAGGCAGCTATTCATTCAGCCACGTTTGGGGAAGCCGTGATGAACAGAAAATGTGCAGAATAATAAGACATCCTTTCACCAATTTCTCAAAGTCGGAGCGATGAAAATGACCTGCGAGGTCCTGGGAGAGAGACGGCGCAGAATGCCTGATTCTGAGCGGAGAACAGAGAGGCTGTTCAAACGCACGGCGGAGAACCCGACTAACCCCTCGCATCAAGAGCCCGGGAAAACACGCCGAGGTCAAACGCTCTCGCCATCTTTAAAGAACGAGGCGATGAACATTTCAAATCAATGGCAGGAATATGCCTTACTTCTAGAAGTGCATGTTCAATTCAAAGAATAATAGATCTAAAAAAAGATAACACTGTCATAATTTACTCAGCATAAAATACTGATTATTACGAAGATATCAGCTATCTAACTTTAAAACATTTAATTACATTTTTAAATTATATTATTAATTAAATTAAATATATATACTAAATATATATATACACACACACACACACATTTAAATTAAATGAAAAAAATCTATATATTAATATAAATATAGAAAAAAAATATTATAATAATTTATATACATATATACAGTATGTAATAATATAATATTAACATATGTAATAAATTATATTATATATTATAACTTTAATTTAAAGTAAACATTAAATTAAAAAAAAGTGTGTGTGTGTGTGTGTGTGTGTGTGTGTGTGTGTGTGTGTGTGTGTGTGTGTGTGTGTGTGTGTGTGTGTGTGTGTGTGTGTGTGTGTGTGTGTGTGTGTGTGTGTGTGTGTGTGTGTGTGTGTGTGTGTGTGTGTGTGTGTGTGTGTGTGTGTGTGTGTGTGTGTGTGTGTGTGTCAAGATATCAGCTAACTTAAACAAAAACATTTCATTACATTTTTAAATTATAATATTAATTGAATGTATATTGTATATATATATATAAACATATAAACACAGACATTTAAATTAAATAAAAAATACTGAATATTGAACAAAATTATATTATATAAAAAAAAAATTAAAAAAAAAAATATATATATATATATATATATATAATTATAATAATTTATATGTGTGTGTGTGTGTGTGTGTGTAATAAATTATATTATATATTATGATTTCAAATTCAAATTAAACATTAAATTAAAATGATAAACATTAATATAAACATAATAAAAAAAAATTTATACTATTATTAAGAAATACTATTCATAATTATAATTATTATTATTATAAATTATATTATAATTTAAATTAAACATTATAAATATTAATCTAAATACAATAATAAAATAAATTAAAATAATATTAAGTAATATAATAACATTTATTATAATTTAAATTAAAAATAACAATTATAAACGTTAATATAAATATAATAAAAATAAATGTATATATTATAATTTAAATTAAATAAAAAAATATTAAGTCAAGTCAACTTTATTTATATAGCGCTTTTAACAATGCAGATTGTTTCAAAGCAGCTTTACAGTGTTAAGTATTAATATAAATATATGTTTGTTATCCTTTTCCCTACAATACATGTGAACAGGCTTTAATTTCTTATTCTTTATATATTGTATACTGTATTGTATATAATATTTGTACACTACAATGTGTATGAAAACCGTCTGACTATTGTTATCGCTTTCTCTGTGCTTTTTTGGTCTATTTTCACAGCTAGACATTGTCCTTCCCCACTCACTGGAGAAGAGCAGCTCCTGTGATCCCGTGAAGAAAGTAAGGCGTAATGGTTTGAAATGAGGGTAATGATGTCAGAATTTCATTTTTGGGTAAAGCCACATACCATAACATCATTTCACCATCTATATATCTGGTATTCAAGTCAAAACAATGACCTATTTCAGAGCAATTCTTGCCTTTTACTTTCAGTTGTGATGGCAGTTTAGCTGGATTTGATCCACAGCGCTCAAATACACTTCAACACACATCCCCGGTAATAGAGCTTACCTTATGGAAACCAATAACCAATTTCCATAAAGGGTTTAATCTCTCGTTTGACAAAACCTGCCAAAAAGGAAAACACATTATCCTGTTCCTGCACTTTCCCATAAGCTGTTTTATCTTTCTCCACAAGAAGCTGAAGGAAAGGGATTTCTAACATTCTCTGGCATTGGCAGAATGCAAATATCGCCCTGCTCATGAATATGTACGACGGCACCAGCGAGACCTCTTTTGAATAAATCCTTTCTTTTAACCTGATGGACAAACAGGCCGTGTGAATACGACACTTCCTCTCGTGCCGCCTGCCCCCTTGATCATGCATCGGGAGTCCTTCTGCGATGCACTTCAACTCAAATGTATCAAGAATGCGTTTGTGTAGTGCAGTGAGAATTAAAGACCGGCTTCCTTTCACGTACACGTATCAATCAGTTCCTCTCAAAGTCTCACGCCCTCTCTTTCTCATCTCTCATTCAGTCCTTCATAAACTCACCCTAGACAGTTCCGTGGTTTCTACACTGAATTTAAGAAATGTATTAATACATTGCATAGTAACACTTTAGAAACCACCCAAAACATGCTGGCAACCACTCAGAACACCCTACAAACCACATAGCAACACCCTAGCAACCGCATAACAACACTCTAGCAACCACCAAGAACACCCTAGTAACTGCCTAGCAGCACCCTATCAACCATCCACCCCAACTCCCAAGCAACTGCCTAGCAACACCCTAGCAACCACTCAAAACATATATTTAAATCAGTTCCTCTCAAAGTCTCACACCCATTCTCTCATTTTCTGTATCTCATTCAGTCCTTCATAAACTCACCCTATTCAGTTCCGTGGTTTCTACACTGAATTTAAGAAAATTATTAAGAAATTGCATAGTAGCACGTTATAAACCACCCAAAACATGTTGGCAACCACTCAGAACACCCTATAAACCACATAGCAACACCCTAGCAACCGCATAACAACACTAACAACCACCAAGAACACCCTAGTAACTGCCTAGCAGCACCCTATCAACCATCCACCCTAACTCCCAAGCAACTGCCTAGCAACACCCTAGCAACCACTCAAAACATATATTTAAATCAGTTCCTCTCAAAGTCTCACACCCATTCTCTCATTTTCTGTATCTCATTCAGATCTTCATAAACTCACCCTATTCAGTTCCGTGGTTTCTACACTGCATTTAAGAAAAGTATTAATAAATAGCATAGTAACACTTTAGAAACCACCCAAAACATGCTGGCAAATACTTCAACAACCACATACAAGAACCACCCTAGTAACTGCCTAGCAACACCCCAGCAACCACCAAGGATACTTTACCAACAGCATAGCAACACCCTAGCAACCACCCATAACACCTTAGCAATATAATTGCACACCCAAGCAACCACCCAGAACACCCTCGCAACCCCCTAACAACCATTCAGAACACACTAGCAACTACCTAGCAACACCCTAGCAACCGCATAACAACACTCTAGCAACCACCAAGAACACCCTAGTAACTGCCTAGCAACACACTATCAACCATCCACCCCAACTCCCAAGCAACTTCCTAGCAACACCCTAGCAACCACTCAAAACATATTTAAATTAGTTCCTCTCAAAGTCTCACACCCCTTCTTTCTCATTTTATGTATCTCATTCAGTCCTTCATAAACTCACCCTATTCAATTCCGTGGTTTCTACACTGAATTTAAGAAAATTATTAAGAAATTGCATAGTAGCACGTTATAAACCACCCAAAACATGTTGGCAACCACTCAGAACACCCTATAAACCACATAGCAACACCCTAGCAACCGCATAACAACACTCTAGCAACCACCAAGAACACCCTAGTATCTGCCTAGCAACACCCTATCAACCATCCACCCCAACTCCCAAGCAACTGCCTAGTAACACCCTAGCAACCACTCAAAACATATTTAAATCAGTTCCTCTCAAAGTCTCACACCCCTTCTTTCTCATCTTTCATTCAGTCCTTCATAAACTCACCCTATTCAGTTCCGTGGTTTCTACACTGAATTTAAGAAATGTATTAATAAATTGCATAGTAACACTTTAGAAACCACCCAAAACATGCTGGCAACCACTCAGAACACCCTATAAACCACATAGCAACACCACAGCAACCGCATAACAACACTCTAACAACCACCAAGAACACCCTAGTAACTGCCTAGCAGCACCCTATCAACCATCCACCCTAACTCCCAAGCAACTGCCTAGCAACACCCTAGCAACCACTCAAAACATATATTTAAATCAGTTCCTCTCAAAGTCTCACACCCATTCTCTCATTTTCTGTATCTCATTCAGATCTTCATAAACTCACCCTATTCAGTTCCGTGGTTTCTACACTGAATTTAAGAAAAGTATTAATAAATAGCATAGTAACACTTTAGAAACCACCCAAAACATGCTGGCAACCACTAAGATCTCACTAGCAACCACATAACACACTAGAAACACCCAGAACACTCTAGCAAATACTTCAACAACCACACACAAGAACCACCCTAGTAACTGCCTAGCAACACCCCAGCAACCACCAAGGATACTTTACCAACAGCATAGCAACACCCTAGCAACCACCCATAACACCTTAGCAATATAATTGCACACCCAAGCAATCACCCAGAACACCCTCGCAACCCCCTAACAACCATTCAGAACACACTAGCAACCACCTAGCAACACCCTAGCAACCACCAAAAACATGTATTTAAATTTAAATCACTTCCTCTCAAAGTCTCACGCCTTCTCTTTCTCATTTTGTGTCTCACATTCAGTCCTTCATAATCTCTCCCTATACAGTTCCGCGGTTTCTACGTTGAATTTAAGAAAAGTATTAAAAATCCCTTAGTAACACTTTAGGGACCTCCAAAATGCTGGAAACCACTAAGAACACCCTAGCAACTTAGAACAGCCTAAAAAACACAGAACAACACTCTAGCAACCACTTAGCAACACTCTAAAAACCACCTATAACACCTTAGTAATTGCCTAGCAACCACCAAAAATACTTTACCAACTTCATAGCAACACTCTAGCACCCACCCAGAACACCTTAGCAATTGCATTTTTAACAGAACCCTATCAACGGCCCACCACAACACCCTAGCAACGGCCTAGAAACCACCCAAAACATGTATTTAAATTACTTCCTCTCAAAGTCTCAGGCCCTCTCTTGCTCATTTTCTGTATCTATTTTAGTCCTTCATAATCTCGCCTGGTTTCTACACTGAATATGAGAAATAAGACCAGGAAGAAATAATAATTGTGTAGCAACACCCTAGCAACCACCCAGAAAACCCTAGCAACCATATAGCATTCTATCTGTCTGAAGAGACTGCAAACTTTCCAACTTTGGTAATTACGATTTACCAAAGCATGATTTTTTTCTTATGTAGTGGCTTCCATATATATAAATGATACATTTATCAAACATTTATATTTAAATTGTAGATTTTAGTGTTGCCCTTAAAATATTAATAGCATTTTTTTCTGTAATGACTATGCATGCCATATTTGTCCCAAATATGAAATAAAAGGCAACTAAATACCCTGAGATTCCTTTATGACACTGATGCAGAACGGCGTGTAAGCTCTTTCTGTTGAGCCAGCAGAGCGAGCGCAGATGATCCAGTGGCCCTGAACAGAGCGAACGGACCGAAGCCTGCCAAGAGCACAGTCACCACCAGCGGCTCTCTGCACAATACAGCGACAGCCAGCTTTCTAGCACGTTCGGAAATTAAATTTTAATCAGTGACATTTAGAATTTATGGCGTCATGACTGTCCAATGTGACTGTCCATCATACAGTGATACACTCAAGCGGCAAACTCCCCCAGTTTCTCTTGAAGCCAATACGGGAGTGACTTAAACTGCAGTTCATCGTCTGGCCACTAGAGACAGACTCCAGAAGGAGCAGAATCTCATTGAGCTCATGTTAAAATGCCCAACTTTACAGCAGAAGAACACATGTTTACAGTCTGGGACACATTGTGGTTTTGGTCTATACGGCTCATTTTGCCCTTCATGACGACTGAGAGGGGGTGATTTTTTTCATAACTCATTCGTTTACATCAGGGGTCTCAAACTCACGGCCCACAGGATGATATTTTGTGTTAGTGCGGCCCGCGTGTTGCTCTGAAAAGCACCTTTTTGCTGAATCGTTGCGTGTGCAGCGCTTGCCACGCTTGCTGCCTCCTTTGTGTCCGCTCCTTCTGGCTCTGCACCAACATACCTAAACTCGCTTGTTCAGACTTACACACCCTCCATCCCAACTCCCAAGCAACTGCCTAGCAACACCCTAGCAACCACTCAAAACATATTTAAATGTGGTGCCATACCAGAGAGCAGTGTTAATTTTGACAGCCTATTTTGATTTAGTTTTAGTCATAGCCTTTTGACTAAAATGCCATTTAGTTTTAGTCATATTTTAGTCACCTGAATTGTTTTTAGTTTTAGTCTAGTTTTAGTCGACTAAATCTACAGTAGCTTTAGTCTCCTAAAGTCTAATGAGTTTAGTTAAATTGTAATACCTTAAGCATTTAAGCATTACATAACCGACTGTCACTTGAGCTGACATTTTGACATCATTTTGTTTTTGACGAAATAGAGCTAAATTCACTTTTTTGTTTGTTTTTAAAAAAGATCTATATAGTTTTTATAACTTTGTATTTAACCCTGATACTTTATTGAATATGTGTCAAATACTGGTCTTTCCTCCTGACTATGAATTAAATGGGAATTAAATCAAATACAGTTTATTGTGTAAGCAAAAACGAATATATAATGCGTGACTTTTAATTATAAACCAGCTGGAAATACACCGGGACTCTTATTTTGAAATCTATCCTTACTATTGCAGTTGCAGGAGCTCATTCAAGTTCAGGAGATAAAATATGCATTGCTACAACCGTCTAAAACACATTACTATATAAACATCGTAAAGTAAACATTGCCATTATTCATCAGCATTAGTTCATAAACAATTGCCTGGCATAAATGTGTGTTATTCAGTGATTGTGAGCCGCTCTGGAGCGCTGGATTGGGGGTGAGCCTGTAGAAGCGCAACAGCGCCGTGTTCTCCAGCGGTTAGATCAGTCCAAATCTAATGTGCGCATCTGTTACACAGGACATCAGTTCTGACTGGATCTCTTCCCTCCCTAACATTTTCGTCTCGTTTTTATTTGTTGACGAAAATGACGGTTGATTTTCCTCATAGTTTTTGTCTTCCAACACTAGTTTTTATTTAGTTATCGTCTCGTTTTCGTCCGTGAAAAAAGGTTGTTGACGAAAATAATGACGAAAATTATTTGTCAACGAAATTACATTCTCACAGACCTTTTCCTGGACCGCCCCCCACTTGGTGGAATGACCCGATCTCAATTTGTGCGGCTGAGTCTGTAGCCATTTTCAAAAACATCTAAAGACACGTCTCTTCCACGCACCTGACCAATCAAGAATAGCACTTATCATTCTATTCATTTTCTATCTGTCTAATTTATAAAAAAAAAAAAAATTCTGTCCTGTGTGTTCTGTGCTAGATTAACTGAGACTTGTTACAGCACTGTTGCCCTTGACTGTTCTAGTTGCTTCTATTCCTCGTGCAGTAAAACTGGTTGACGCCGCGTGATTGACAGGAAACGAACAAACTTGTTCCTGTCAATGATGCGGCGTCAACCAATTTTACTGCACGAGGGAGGGGCGAGCTAACTCTCTCTCTCTCTCACACACACACATTTACATTTACATTTAGTCATTTAGCAGGCGCTTTTATCCAAAGAGACGAACGAAGCTGATCAGACAGTCGAAACGAATGTGGTCTAACAGCGCTCATCAATGTCAAAATGATTGAGATGGCCAATCAAATCAAAGTAGGCGGGGTTAACGTTCTCTTTTGGCTCATGCACACTGCACAGTCTTCACACACAGACGAGAGTGTGAATCTATCTCTTAATGCCGTTGCTGAGAGAGACTCTATTCTTTCTGGTGAAATCACAAAACAAAATGCAAACGTGTCCATGGTCTTATTATATAATCGTTGATGAGCATCTTTGATTTTAATGAAGAAAAACTAAATGAGAGCGGATTAGAACCCGGAACCTTTGACACGGAGGACAAAAATTCTACCACCAGACCACTAGAGAAAGTCTTTCGCGGATCTATGTATTTATTCACTCACTCATGCAGAGAATATCAGGACTAATAATATATTTGACGCAAATTAATACAAATATTGTTTACAAATAGTCCCAAAAAGATTATTTCCCAACTAGAATTAGACCTAGAATTTCGCTCACTGTTCTGTTTGACCTGGTTACGGCCTTGCTGTGAATTAGTCTATTATTTAAAATAAAAAAATTCATATTAAATTATTTAATGTCTATAGGCTATATTTTGTTCAAATTCAGAGGAACAGTTCATGTTCAGAAGAAACATTCATGTTGAAGAACTGTTAATAATAAAGATTGAGAAGATTGGATCAGTTGTGCTACTTTTTTTTTGAATACTTGATGCGGCCCAGCCTGACCCAGAGTCTACCTCCAGCGGCCCCCAGGTAAAATGAGTTTGAGACCCCTGGTTTACATTATATAAAGCCTTATATAATGTAAACTGCTGCATAATTAAGGCCGTGGCCACTGAGTGACAGGTGGATTGCCGTTCGTCTGCTGTCTGTTAGTCAACAAATCCCCTCAGCTCCACCCACGTCCCGCCTCTTTTCCCATTTTCGCTATGACGCGCTAAGATGGCGACGGCCAGCTCGACCCTACTTTACAGAATCCTATGGGTGACGTCACGGACAATACGTACTTAATTCTTTACAGTCTATGGATTGACTGGAGAGACGGACACTCTGTCTGTGAGTGACAGCGCTAATAGTGCCTTTGTAACGGAGGCCAGCTAGTAGTAAACCTCGCTCCTCTGATCTCAAGAGACACTCTAGCGACTGACACTAGAGCTTGCAGCCTTTAGCCTCCTTGTTAGAGCTTTTGACTCTCATGCTGGCGGACCCGGGTTTGAGTCCCGTTTGGAGCGGGAGGTCCGAACATGAGGGGTTACATTGGTGCCATGACCCGGATGGAAGTGAGGTTTAGGGGGGTGAGTGTAATGGAGGACAGCTAGTAGTTGCAGTGCGAGTAAACCTCACTCTGATCTTTAGCCTCCTTGTTAGAGAGTCCGACTCTCATGCTGGCGGACCCGGGTTCGAACAGGAGGGGTTACATTGGTGCCATGACCCGGATGGGAGTGAGGTTTAGGGGGGTGAGTGTAATGGAGGACAGCTAGTAGTTGCAGTGCGAGTAAACCTCACTCCTCTGATATCAAGAGACGCTCTAGTGACTGCCACTAGAGGTTGCAGCCTTTAGCCTCCTTGTTAGAGCTTCCATCTCTCATGCTGGCGGACCCGGGTTCGAGTCCCGCTTGGAGCGGGAGGTTCGAACAGGAGAGGTTACATTGGTGCCATGACCCGGATGGGAGTGAGGTTTAGGGGGGTGAGTGTAACGGAGGCCAGCTAGTAGTTGCTGTGTGAGTAAACCTCACTCCTCTGATCTTTAGCCTCCTTGTTAGAGAGTCCGACTCTCATGCCGGCGGACCCGGGTTCGAGTCCCGCTTGGAGCGGGAGGTTCAAACAGGAGGGGTTACATTGGTGCCATGACCCGGATGGGAGTGAGGTTTAGGGGGGTGAGTGTAACGGAGGCCAGCTAGTAGTTGCTGTGTGAGTAAACCTCACTCCTCTGATCTTTAGCCTCCTTGTTAGAGAGTCCGACTCTCATGCCGGCGGACCCGGGTTCGAGTCCCGCTTGGAGCGGGAGGTTCAAACAGGAGGGGTTACATTGGTGCCATGACCCGGATGGGAGTGAGGTTTAGG
>CM042245.1:56156133-56168633 GCA_023566225.1 Romanogobio albipinnatus | reverse complement strand
GACAAAAAATTCATCCACATGACTTGAGTGCTGTTGAAAGTCTGAAGTTGCAGTTTTATAGTGCTTTTTAGTCATATTTTTGGAGTGTGTCCTTGTGAAAAAGAAGCATACTTTTAAAATATATATACACTATATTGCCAAAAGTTTTGGGACGTCTGCATTTACATGTACATGAACTTTATTGACATCCCATTCTTAATCCGTTGGGTTTAATATGGAGTTGTCCCACCCTTTGCAGCTCTGACAGCTTCAACTCTTCTGGGAAGGCTTTCCACAAGGATTAGGAGTGTGTTTATGGGAATTTGACCATTCTTTTAGAAGCGCATTTGTAAGGTTGGACGAGAAGGCCTGGCTCCCAGTCTCCGCTCTAGTTCATCCCAAAGGTGTTCTATCGGGTTGAGGTCAGGACTCTGTGCAGGTCAGTCAAGTTCCTCTACACCAAACTCGCTCATCCATGTCTTTATGGACCGACACTTTGTGCACTGGGTCATGCTGGAACAGGAAGGGGCCGTCCTCAAACTGTTCCCACAAAGATGGGAGCATGAAATTGTCCGAAATGTCTTGGAAGCATAGCTCACCCAAAAATGAAAATTCTGTCATTAATACCTCACCCTAATGTCGTTCCAAACCTGTAATGCTGCGTTCACACCAAACGCGAATAGAGCATCAAAATCACGTCTAGTTGGACGCTTGAACATTTTGAATCCATTTGCGTTCAAGGCACTCCAGGAAAAATATGTCATAAAACACCACTCTGCCTCTTTTCATTTTCATTAAAAATATATATTAAACATTAATAGCCACACAAATGTGGTCCAGGCAACTCCTACATTATCTTCACTGCATGTATATTTAAATATCCTTAATAAATAAAGTTATGAAACTTCTCTTTGCCCTCAGTCAAAACGATTTGGCAGACAACAAATTATAGATTCATGACACCAAAGGTCGCCCGTTAGATCCACACACAAGGAATTATATCTCATGTTTAACCACTACAGAGACATCAGAGCCAGCGGCAAACGTCAGAAGGACTAGCCGAGGAAAGGCTGCTCTCACCGGGGTTAATGAGCGCTGAGCGCCCGGTGATCGCCTGGATCTCACAACTCCAAAAACACAAGATAGTTTTTTTTTTAAATAGGCGCTCTCTTTATAAATAAACCACAGATTTGAGCTTTAAACAACTACATTCTCACCTGAAAAAGTTCTCACCTCTTAAAACTACATTTTGTGACACAATAGTAGTATTTTTAAATTATGTAGGGTTTCTTGTCAGTCACTTTACCACGTGACAGCAGCGAGCAGGCTCCTGATTGGTTAACGCGGCGCGAATTGATGTCAAAGTTTAGATTTTTCAACTCTGTGTCAGACGCGAATTCACTTCAAACGCGTGAATGCACAAAAAGCACCACTCACGCATAACGCACGTATCGCGTAAGACTCTCAATTCGCATCCAATTTGCGTCATTCGCGCAAACTGGATGCGCGAATGAGGCGGAATCGCATCCATCGTGCCGCGCGAAACGCGTCTACCGTGCTGCAGGACCTCCAGACGTGCATCAACGCACCTTTCCATTGACTTCACATTGAATTCACTCGCTCCTGACGATCTATTCGCATTCGGTGTGAACGCAGCATTAGAGCTCTCTGACCCCTCAATAGGCAGCTATTTAATTAACACTTTCAAGGCCCAGAAAGGTAGTAAAGAAATCATTAAAATAGTCCATGTGAATCGTCGAGAATACCTTTTGTGAGCAAAAAATTAACAAAAATAACGACTTTTTCAACAAATCAACAAAGTACAACATAAGCATAAAATCGTCCTATTTGAGTGAACTATCCCTTTAAGAGCTTCTACCTGCATCACTGAACATGAAGATCTGGCAACCCGTTAGACCGGGTAAATTTGATTTGATTTCACCCAGCAGCTCAGTCTGGAAACCTGTACATTCATTTCTACTGTTTCTGTTACACTTCTGCGGGAACCAATTACAGACTGGCTTATCCACCTGACGCGCTATTGGCAGGTTTAACAAGATAACGGATAGAGAAGCGATGGGTCGTTGCCCGTTGATCACGCCTCTTGTGGTCTGATTGGTTGACGGACTGTCCAATTGCATACAGAGTCATTTGAATTAAGTTTGTTTATCACGCCTCTTGTGCAGTAGAAAATACAGAGCAGACTCCCCAGACCAATGTTCAATCTTAAGTTGAGCTTGGTCTGGTGATAGTCAGACAAGCAACCTGTCTGATTTCACTACAACTCGCCTGGCCCGAGGACGCTGGTGTTTGAGCTGCAGACGCT
Organism: Romanogobio albipinnatus; assembly: GCA_023566225.1. Classification (NCBI taxonomy): domain Eukaryota; kingdom Metazoa; phylum Chordata; class Actinopteri; order Cypriniformes; family Gobionidae; genus Romanogobio; species Romanogobio albipinnatus. The sequence continues at coordinate 56,166,328 of CM042245.1, read as the reverse complement.
CAGCGGGGTCAGTGAAGATCTGTGAAGCCGAACTGACAACCGAGCCGGCTCTGGCAAAAACATGATTAGTCCTGCATGCGTCCACTGACTTTTTGTACCATTCTTAATTTTCCAACAGTCCAAGCGCATTGTTTCACGCGCCGGTGAACGGCTGACTTCGACGTGCATGAGAATAACATTACCCTCAGAGGTGTAGAGGAAATGCATTAAAAGCGACGCAGCGAAGGGGAAAAGCACTTCCTCACAGCTGGGCGTAAGAGAGCTCAAGCAAACACGCTAAGCTTTGCAAGTCACAGTTGGTTTTTCTTAAATGATTCTATTAAACATGAAGGAAAAGTGGAGGTGGAACGGAGACATGGACACAGATGCTGTAATAGAGCAACCCCAAATCCTGTCCTCTAAAATAGAAGTGGTTTTTGTGGACAAAGATGCAAATATTACTAAAAGGAGGATGCAATGAATTTCTTATTAACAGTGATACAAACTTTGTGCAGCATTGCTGAATGTCAAGAAAGACGTCCTGTGGTGAAAATCAAGTTTTTAATGTCGTTCTATGTGGTGTTTTTAATATGCCTCAAGACAAACCATCTCTAAATTCATCAGTCAACACTATTGACTGCAGACAGCTCAAAAACACGATTTGAAATGATCCCTGATCACATCACAAACATGTAACCCATCCCGTTGAAGTGTGGGCAGGGCTTTTCTACAATGAGCACAAGAACACCTCATATACAGCAATATAGCGGTTGAATTATGTATAGTATGATGTTATGATTAACTATTTGCCTTCCTCCAATGACGTGATGTTCAAAGCTTTTCTAAGGATACAGATTTTTGAGATGGCAACACAACGTAGTCAAGCCAAAGGTGTCCAACATTTTATAGCGTGTTACATTAAACACATTACCTTTCTGACACATCAGCTTGTAGACAAGCCTGTATAATTCACTCTTCCTCCTCTTCTTCTGAATCAGTTTCTGGTTCAAACATAAATGGCTGAATTAAACCAGTATTTGTTGGAGACAGGGCTAATTTGCATATTCATGATTTCACGTATACTAAATTAATCTGTGGGCTGTAAATTAAAGTGGTGCTTGTTCCCCTCTTGTTTCGTGTAGTTACTGGGTAAGTGTGAATCTGTGAGCTGTAAATTAAAGTGGTGTTTGTTCCCCTCTTGTTTCGTGTAGTTACTGGGTAAGTGTGAATCTGTGAGCTGTAAATTAAAGTGGTGTTTGTTCCCCTCTTGTTTCGTGTAGTTACTGGGTAAGTGTGAATCTGTGAGCTGTAAATTAAAGTGGTGCTTGTCCCCTCTTGATTCGTGTAGTTACTGGGTAAGTGTGAATCTGTGAGCTGTAAATTAAAGTGGTGTTTGTTCCCCTCTTGTTTCGTGTAGTTACTGGGTAAGTGTGAATCTGTGAGCTGTAAATTAAAGTGGTGCTTGTTCCCCTCTTGTTCCGTGTAGTTACAGGGTAAGTGTGAATCTGTGGGCTGTAAATTAAAGCGGTGTTTGTTCCCCTCTTGTTTCGTGTAGTTACTGGGTAAGTGTGAATCTGTGAGCTGTAAATTAAAGCGGTGCTTGTTCCCCTCTTGTTTCGTGTAGTTACTGGGTAAGTGTGAATCTGTGAGCTGTAAATTAAAGTGGTGTTTGTTCCCCTCTTGTTTCGTGTAGTTACAGGGTAAGTGTGAATCTGTGAGCTGTAAATTAAAGTGGTGCTTGTCCCCTCTTGATTCGTGTAGTTACTGGGTAAGTGTGAATCTGTGAGCTGTAAATTAAAGTGGTGTTTGTTCCCCTCTTGTTTTCGTGTTGTTACTGGGTAAGTGTGAATCTGTGAGCTGTAAATTAAAGTGGTGTTTGTTCCCCTCTTGTTTCGTGTAGTTACTGGGTAAGTGTGAATCTGTGAGCTGTAAATTAAAGCGGTGTTTGTTCCCCTCTTGTTTCGTGTAGTTACAGGGTAAGTGTGAATCTGTGAGCTGTAAATTAAAGTGGTGCTTTTTCCCCTCTTGTTTCGTGTAGTTACTGGGTAAGTGTGAATCTGTGAGCTGTAAATTAAAGTGGTGCTTGTTCCCCTCTTGTTTCGTGTAGTTACAGGGTAAGTGTGAATCTGTGAGCTGTAAATTAAAGTGGTGTTTGTTCCCCTCTTGTTTCGTGTAGTTACTGGGTAAGTGTGAATATGTGAGCTGTAAATTAAAGTGGTGTTGGTTCCCCTCTTATTTTGTGTAGTTACTTGGTAAGTGTGAATCTGTGGGCTGTAAATTAAAGTGGTGCTTTTTCCCCTCTTGTTTCATGTAGTTACAGAGTAAGTATGAATATGTGGGCTTTAAATTAAAGCGGTGCTTGTTCCACTGTAACTACACGAAACAAGAGGGTAACAAGCGGCACTTTCATTTACAGCCCACAGATTAAAACATACCCTGTAACTACATGGAATAACAGGCACTACTTACCCTGTAACTTCACAAATTTCTACCCCTTAATCACAAAATACTTACAGTATAAATAATTAGTTAATTTTCCTGGTAGTTCCCCCTTTATTCCCCAAATATTACATATTGTTCCCTTATACATACTTTATAATTGCCGAAAGTTGGCTGTAAATTTGCTTTACTTACGCAGTTATTTCCGGGCTGTAATCTAAAACCTTACCCATATTTTCAGAACAATTAAGCACATTTAAACCCAATGTTTCTTCATGATAGTATCTGTTGTACTGAATTTGACTTAAATAAATACATAAACTTGTCGCATTATGTTAATGAGAATTTGGGGGAATTATCATGTAATTTTCATAAAAATAATAATCACACCACAATAATTGTATCAGCCCTAACAAAAGCATTGCATATTGCATATTTATCGTATGATTTTGAGGGGAAAAATGACTGCTTCTCCAAAAATCATATGATGCAGGATAGTTATTCAAAGTACTGCTTAGTGACATTTTTTTTTAAAAAGGACATTTTCCTCTAAGATCCATATATAACTATAGCTAAAACTAAAACTGAAATAAAGATAAATTAAACCTAGATAATTTTTAACAACTAAAAAAATGACGTACCTAACAAAACTGCTAACAATGAAACTAAAATTAACAGGAAAAGCTAACAGTAAAGGTAAAGATTGGGAATCATTATTCTTCTGCTGCTCCTGTAACTTATGGGGTACCTCAGGGCTCTATTTTAGGGCTGTTACTTTTTCCCCTTTACATGATTCCACTGGGCTCTACATATTTAATAAAATAGTCATGCATAGTTATGCTGATGATACGCAGCATATTGTTGATTGATTGGTTTTTATTTCTCTCCGAAGGAAGTTTAGGAGAAACTAAGCTGACACTTCAATGAAGCATACACCTCCGAGACTTTACTTTGACTTTCTCTTCATTTACAATCCAACCACGGCCATCGGGAAGGGCAGGAATCCTTCTGGACACGGTGTACTCCTGCTGAAACGCTTCATGCAGACTGCCAGCATGACTAGGAATATGGACACAGTTTCACACTGTAGGAATACATTACTAACTTCATTGGGTTTCATCAGGAAGCTCATTCTGAGAGACTCCACCACAGAACAAATAACAGACTGTTTTCCTGCCGCCGTCTGTTGTGTCCTGCATCCTCTCGTGCTCATGAGTCAGAGCAGACACGAGATGGCATCGCCTCCGGGGATCCAAACATACTCTGTGAATCAGATCTAAAAATACTCTTAATTAATCAGCTCAAACTGATACGTATGAGCTTTTATGTTCCCTCCACTGCTTCTCTGTTAACCCTTAAATGCATTAATGTTTCGCCAATCATCATTATTACATAATCGGGTCTTTAGTGATCCGAATCTGCATGGATGGCTCTCTAACTGCCACAACAGTATATAGAACTCTCCTGATATTTAAATAACACTTAACACACATAAAGAATAAAATAAAGCATATTTTGTTACCGTTTGGTACATGGAAGGGTTCAACTTGAGCAGATGCTTTTTACCATCACGACTGTCATCCTGATAGCTCATTTCCCCATCTACACTGTAAAATCTAATTAGTTAAACTGGGGCGGCAGTGGTTCAGTGGTTCATGTAGGTTGTCTACAAACCGGAAGGTTGGTGGTTCAATCCCCGGTTCCACCTGACCAAGTGTCGAGGTGTCCATGAGCAAGACACCTAACCCCAGCTGCTCCCGACGAGCTGGATGGCGCCTTGCATGGCTGACACCGCCGTCGGTGTGTGAATGAGTGTATGAATGGGTGAATGTGAGGCAATATGTAAAGCGCTTTGGATGGCCATGGGTCTGTTAAAAGCGCTATATAAATGCAGTCCATTTACCATTTACCATTTAAACTTACTTAAAAAAACATGCAAACCGACTGCCTTAAAAAAAAACAAGCAAAATAGGAATAGTATGTTGTACTGACAAATGCTTAGTTAGTATAGTTCACTTACACGAGAGTTGTAGTGGCTCTTTTAAAGGTGCCCTAGAATGAGTTGAAACAATATTTTAAATTGTTCTGATATCTACATAAAGGGTATGCAGCTTATTTAAGGGCAAAAATTGTCCGGATACCGTTTTACAGGTCCATTTACAACCCTAGAAATTGTCCCTAGAATGAAACGGTCTGTTTATGCCTTATTTGGAGGGGTCTTGAATAGTAATGTAGAGTTCTGCTCTGATTGGCTGTTTCACTGCGCGTCAACAGCCACTCTTGAAGCCTCACTTCAGGGGGTTACTATTATTAGTATTATTTCTTATCATATACCTTATAGGAAAGACAATTTTGTTTTTGGGTCAAACATGCATCTTGAGGTTTGAGATTGGAGAGTTAAACTGAAGGGGAATATTTACAACGAACAACATTTTTTTTTTCATACAAAGCTATCGTATGGCTTTTGAAGACTCTGAGGAGTCAAAAGGACTACTTTCATAGTGTTATTTCAGCTGTAGTTAATCACGTTTGTTGTGTAGAAAAGGTAATTTGCGTTCCATTCAGGTTTCAAGCAAAACAAATGTTTTTCGGGGCGAACTTCCCTTTTAAACTATGAATAACCTCGCCCCTTTAAATAAACTGAAATGAAATGGCCCAATTACTGTTTTCTTTCATGTTAAATCAATATTTCAGGGCTTTTCTATTTATGGTAATGAAGTCCCATCACTTCACTGACAGGCAACAGACTGCGAGCTCCTCTTGTTTCCACAGTCCCTTTCAGCTAATTTTCACTACACAGAGAAGAGACAGCATGCCTGGAGAATCTCATTTGCACTAATACAGTCGTGTTGGAGTTGCTGCAGAAAAATGACAGAAAGGGCATCAGCTGTTTTTCAAAAGAGACATCTTTATCTAGATGAGTGCCGGCCCTCCCCGCAGGCTTCCCCTTCCCATTCATCCTGTGTTTCCTGAGAGCGCACTTGACGGATGGCCTGTCAGCGCTGGCTTGTAATTACCCCACATCTACAAGAGGCACTTAATTCGAGAAACTGAATGGACTCGATAGGTGAGCTGACGCTAATGAACAAGTGTGAATATTTTGTCATATGCACATCCAGGCAAGCATATTCAAAAAGATGAGATGTGCGACAGCAGTAAATGCAATCTGGCACTTTAAAGGGCTCAAATCGTAGATGTCTACTTGTAATGTAAGGTCCTAGACTTTTGGGCGTCCCTGAGTAAACATTCATAAAAACCCCAAAATAACCCCCAACCCCTTAATCTGTTCTTTCAGAGCAGATTCAATGTCATCCAACAACAGTGAGTTGAAACCAAGTGTGCCGCACAAGTCCTGAAAAGTGAAGCCAAAACGCCTTGATCGCTCCCAGGTGTCTGAATACAGTATAGCTCATAAACCCCGCCCTCTCCGTGTAATCGAATGGGACGTGAGACAAACTAAACAATCAAATTAAACTTCAAATACATTTATTCCAAAGATGGTTTCCGTCATTTTAGGTAGTTTTAATCACGCAGATGTAAGTTCAAGTGTAAATTGTGTTTTAGTTAGTTATTTGATGCTATGATTGACAGCTTCTCTGAGAGAAGTAGTCACTGAGGCGCCAACTGACTTTTTCACTGAGGCGATTTGAGCTTTAAATTTAATTTCTACATTTCCATAACTGTTTATTTCACACCGACATGATGAGTTGTTCTGCAACAAACTGTACCAAAGTCCCTTTAAGACAAGTCGTTTCACTCGGCGGCCATCTTTGAAACGCCTCTCAGGCATGCAAAAAAGCTCCTATCTCTTTGAATGGGGAAACATCAAATTCTCGAAAAAATTTTGCCAAGCTTACGATTAAATTTCATATTTGAAATCACCAATGAAATCTGACAACAACTGTCTCAAATGTTCACTCTAAAAAATGCTGGATTAAAAATAACCCAAGTTGGGTTGAAAATGGACAAACCCAGCAGTTGGGTTGTTTTAACCCAGCGATTGAGTTGTTTTAAGCAAACATTTAACCCAACCGCTGGGTTAAAACAACCCATTCATTGGGTTAAAACAACCCAACCACTGGGTTTGTCCATTTTCAACCCAACTTGGGTTATTTTTAACCCAGCTTTTTTTAGAGTGTTGTTTCTAAATGCTTGAATCATGACAAAAAACTGCATTTTCAATCTGGACAAAGCTAATGCACAGTCGTAAACGCGTGTCTCAGAACACTGCCTTTTTCTATTGGAACCGGAGCTTCTAACAGCAGCTGCAGTGACGCAATGGCTTTACTAATCAACGATTGGCTCTTTCATTTAGAAGGCGTGGCTTATTTACAATATTGGGTGTTGCACTTTCTCTCATTCATAAGTAATCAGAGTGCACCGTCTTCATATATATATAAAGTGTTTACTAAGATTGTACTAAGCGATTCTGCGGGAGTGTGGGCGGGGCCTTGATAGCGTGCTCCAAGATGTCAGCGCCATATTGGGATATTGGCGGCTTCACTTTTCCACAATGGAAGAGAGTGAAGGTGCATCATCCATATTTGTTACGGTCTATGGTTGAAACAGTCAGTAATAATACTATAAAAAATACAATTACAAACAATAGGACTAATACAAAAAAGAAAAGACGCAATTTAGCCTATAGCCTATACACAAATTGAATAAAATAATCAAATGTATTCATGGTATGAATTCACTATACATTGATTCTTATTAAAATTACTAAAGTTATTCAGCAGTGAAGGATATTCTCATTTTCTTTTGTTGTTTGATTAACATTAAGTGCTGCTGTCACTTTAAAATGCCGGCCGGGATTCCTCTGAGGGGAAGTGATTAGGAAAGTTGTAACTTAGAGCATTTACAGTAATTCAAGGCGGATTGACATCTGGGTTATGTGCGTAGAGTGTGTGTTGAGTTGAATGTTTATTTGTATACTTTTCCCTCACTTAATCCCCATGTATGCAGATGAGTGTGATGTGTCATTTTATTAAACCCAGGGAAAATACGCCAGCTCTCATTTCTCGTATCTTTTCCTCCGACACCACACATTTGTTTTGTTTCTGGGCAACAACATCTCAACTGTGCGTTACAAAGTTTGCGTGTGTATGTCTAAAAGTGGAGTTAAATGCAGACCTACTCAAAGTATTTCTTTTTACATGACCTTTTCCATCCTCTCTCTGACACTTCACAATTAAACATGCTCTTTTGCTACTATACGCAGAAGCACCGCCTCAAGCCCGTTCACCGCCTCGTGGAGCTAAACGGGTCGCGCTACCGAGCAATAAACATGCCGGTTCCAGCTCAGACGCCGGTTCCAAGACATTGCGCGTTTATTTGCTTCATTTCACCACGGATTCGTTTGTAAACAAGACACAGGTTGAGACTGGATTTGCAGACAGATTGAGATTAAAACACAATGCTCTGCCTTCTATATTGGATCCAACAGGAACGATGCAACACACACTTATGTGAGTAAAACATGTTTTTTATGATAATATTGCTTTGTTATAGATCGTTTGAAATCTATTGATTACATACCGCAGCACACAGTCACAGGCTGTAGAAGGTGTTATTGGTTAATTTGTGATCTTGTAACGTTATGGGCCAGGGCTCAGACTTTTTTAAAAGCCCAACGTCCCCGGAGCTATGTGTTTTTCAGCCTGCCGTCAGGCTATCTTAAATAGTGAAATAACATTCCTTTCTTGTGCACACGTGTGAATGTGTGTGTGTGTGTGTATGATTTGCGGTTATATTCACTGATCGGGCGACAACATTCCAATCAATCGCGGGTGGATGAGAGATGAATCTTTGTGTTTGTTTGATAAGATATTTTGCGAGCCCTGTGAGCGTTTCCCCAGGCGCCTTCAAAACAATCTCCACATGTACTGAGAAGAGCTGAAGCTCATTAAATATGCAAATCTTATCCAATCCTAGCCGTGGGCGTTTACTTCCAAGTCTTCAGTGCGGCACGCCCATCAAAACCGAGCGTTTCTTCAGAGAGCCTCAAAACCAAGGCAGAAAATAGCCTATTACTGATTCATTATGATGTTTTTGAATGTAAAAACCCCGCAAACGTCATAAGTTGAGCCCAGACAACAGTATAAAACATTTTTTAAAAGCCAGTTTTAATTTTTTAATAGCTGAGACGATGATCCCGCCGCTCCGTGAACACACGCATACACTCAGTCACATCTCATTCAAATGATACGTGACGCTTTAGCATGACACAATCGGTCACGAGACACACAGAAGCCAATGACATTTCACTATGAAATCTGAGGTAACATTTCTTTGGGCAGCGATTTTTGAAATTTGAATGTGTGCATGATCTTCGGTGGATGGATACGCTGATCGCTTTTGGGGATTTTCTTCACACAAATCAATCGTTTGGCCTCGGGACACTTGGAATATTTGTACTTTTTGAGTAAATTGTGCCTGCCGTTGTATCTGCCTGTTATATTATATAACACACAAATGGGTAGGGTTGGGCATCGAGAACCGGTTCCAACTTGGAACCGTTTAAAAAATAACGATGCCATTGGAATCATTTAGAAAATTTGTTTTCGATTCCGATCATCGGTTTCAAATGCGCAAGTTTTGGTTTCCATAGTGGCCACCGGATTTCCGTAAGCGATTGCCGCGCCCGTTTGTTCTGTTGCAGCCATGGAGCACGGTAAGCGGTGCTCAAAAGTGTGGCTTTATTTCACGTTTTAAAAAGCCTGGGTCGGCACAGTGCAACACATGTGACAAACTTATTTCTTGCACGGGAGGATGCACTACAAATATGTGATGTCAAAATTAATGAGTGTAGCGTGTTTGACATGCTGCGCAGGGTAATCAACGTTATTAAAGGGATAGTTCAACCTGAAATGAAAATAAAGACATCTTTTACTCACCCTGCTGTTGTCCAAGTGCCGTATGTCCTTCTATCTTTTTCGGACCTCAAAAGCAGAAATTGCATGTGCGCAGTGATACAGGGAGACGTGCGCCATATATGGAACGTGTTCAGAGGCATACTACAAGGTTTTGCGAGAAAGAAACTGTATTACTCAGTCAAAACACTGAGCTCGGCCGTTACTCTGGGTGCGCGCACTTAGAACCGTCAGCAGGCGCCGGCGCCGCCTATTATAACTCGCACTGTTGTCATGGCACCCAGGATAAGCACACACACGCACCATTTTGAGAAATCAGGCTCAATAGAAACAAACGTGACTCTCATCTTTTCTATAACGTATATGATAAGAAATAGTACTAATATTAAATCCTCCTGAAGTGAATGTTGTGTAACGGTTGTCATGACAACATTGCTTGAGGCTACTGATGGCTTGGAGTGCGCATTTATTTTCATTTCAGGGTGAACTAATGTAATCCCTTTAACTTTACCTCGTCACAATCAGTAAGTGATTGTAGTGTAATAACAAAGCCCTTGACCAAATTGCTAATTGTGGTGAACAACAACGTTACTGAAATAATTTTTCCCCCTCGTAGATAAATGTAGCTTAACGCAAATTGCCCACACTAGTAGCAGTCCTAATATGACTGCTGCTAATGCTATTGGTAGACAGGTCGAGACTCTGTGTGAAATTCACCTTTGCAGCAAAGCAGGGGAAAATGCCAGCGGAGAAAGTCCCAAAACTAAAACTCATTATTGAATCAAAATTAAATGTTCCTCTGTGAAATGAGCCTCTGACATGTTTTGACTCCACCCCTCAAAGAAATCAGAATTGAGAATCGAAAAGAACCGAAATCGAAAGTGAGAATCGCAATCATTCAA
>CM042245.1:56128633-56146133 GCA_023566225.1 Romanogobio albipinnatus | reverse complement strand
CGGCGCTCAGCGCTCGTTAACCCCGGCGAGAGCAGCCTTTCCTCGGCCAGTCCTTCTGACATCTGCCGCTGGCTCTGATGTCTCTGTAGTGTCTCGAGCTATAATTCGTCTTGTGTAGATGTAACGGGCGATCTTTGCTCTTATGGATCTATAATTTGTTCCCTGGCAAATCGTTTAGGCTGAGGGCAAAGAGAAGTTTCATTACTTTTTTATTTTTAGGCTATTTAACTTTACGTTACCGTTGTAGCCGACTAGCACTGACTTTGAATGTTTGCCTGAATTGTTTGCTTTATTTCATGTTTAGCTTCTTATACCTTTAACTTATACTTTTGTATTATTGATCAAACAAACTTGCATTTAACAAAAAGAGACTGGGTTGTGTTTCATGTCATTTAATGTTATCACAGTGATAATGGTAAGAGTGGTAAGATTTTCTCCTCATTGTTGTCACTACTAGAGCAAGCTCCTGATTGGTTAACGCGGCGTGACTATCCGCCAAAGTTCAGATTTTTCAACTTGGGTGATTTGCACCCAAGTTCGCCTCCTCATTTGCACGAATCACACTGCAGAACGTCTATTTGCGTCTTTGCATTGACTCGCGCAAATCACTTGCGCAAATCGCGTCATTTGCGTCTGGTGTGAACGCACCATTAAAGAACAGAGAGTCTGAAGGGGAGTGTGCTAATCTACAGGAGCTAAAACTTTATCATGACCGCTTCCGCATTTACTTTCCGTGGGACAATTTGAGGAGCTCCTCGAGAGACAGTAGCACCGCATCTGATGAGACAAACACACACTTCAGGAACCAATCGATCCGGAGCTGCTCTGTTTCCAGTTGAGCCACAATGTAAACATTTAAGTGCCACAGTCGTACTGACGGAAACACATTCACTTTCTATAGTCGCGGACACAATTAGATTATAAAAAAATCTACGAGTTTTAACTCTAAAGGTTATGATATCGTTGTCTGTAGCCTACAGTGGGCAAACACATCTGCATCTGTACAGCTGTAAACACAAATAAAGCTGTAATCTCATGAGAAATGCCATACCTGGCAATGGTAAATGTTGATTGAATAGCTAATGATATCAACTGGACATTTCGTGACCTTTGTTTCCTTGTATGTGATTGGTTTAAGCCTTTTCTGTCGCTGCGAGTGTTAAAAAAATCGACATCGAAACAAAAAAAATAAACTTCGTTTTTTTCGCCGCAGCACATTCGCGTTCGGTGTGGAAGCACTCATTACACAAACAGCTGATCAAAAAATAAAACCATTGCACAAATTATTTGCGCGTCAAAATCACATCCAGTGTGAAAGGGCCTTAACGCGTGATTTGCACGAGTTGAAAAATCTGAACTTTGGCGGATATTTGTGCTGCGTTAACCAATCAGGAGTTTGCTCTAGTAGTGACACCAATGAGGACAAAATCATACGTGGATACCCGGAGCTGTACAATACATCTTCGTACTTTATAGAATCAAGGACAAAAAGGATCTTGCTTGGAAGAAAGTGAGTGAGGAGGTGAGACAGTCTGGTAAGTTGTAAAAAAGCGCTCTTTACTCAATTTGAGCTATATATTATATATACATATTGAGACTACAAGCTAGCTAAAGAAGACAAATTGAGCTTATTCGCCGTATTTTAAAACAATCCATGTCTTGTTTATTTGCAGCCGTCTCGTGTCTCATGGAGGAGTGAGGGAGTATAAAGGAGGAGCGACGACAGTGAAGGACGAGAGAGGACCAGGCCTGGATTTTGTGTTGTGTTTTAGTTACCATTTTATTTTGTGTTTATTTGTGTTTGTATGTAGGCGGCAGTCGGCCATGAGGGGCTGCCGCCGCCATTTTATTTTTCATTAAACTTGTTGAATGTTCGCCGGTTCCCGCCTCCTTCTTCCCATACAAAGATACGTTACTACAGCGTTACTACAACTCGGATTGAAGTGTGTTCCGCGTGTAAAACAAGCCGACTGTTAACTGTTAAAGATTGCATTCGTAACGTTCGGTACACACGTGCACCATACGGGAAGCCCAGTACCGAAACGGCTCGGTATGAATACGTGTACCATTACACCCCATATATAAATATACAGTTCGGTTGAGACTGTAAAGATCTAGCTATGTGAGACTATAGTTTGCATGACATGTCATTACAATACATAATCTGTATTATCCTGAACATTGTATAAGCATTAATTTCATGTGTCATGAACAGAAGAGAGAGTCTCTGGAGCGAGTGTAAACGCCACATCCTTGTGATTCAGTACTTCACATAAAAATCAGTCCACAGGCTTTCATAGACAAGCAAGAAAGTCGTTTTTTTAAGTTTCGTTACAAGCTGTTCACACATTGGCAGTAAAAGAGGATTTATAAAATAAATCCTTGCATATGGCCTATTTGAAGATGCACTACATGCACAACTTTCTACAGACCCGACTGCATCAAAATGTCACCATCTATAATGTTAGAAACACTATATGGGTTGTGCGTTGCCGTTTGCACCATCTGTTCCCCTGTGGCATCACTTGGCAGCCGTCTGTGCAGGTCACAACCCCAAAATAACAGAAGCCTGTGTTTAATCTATAGACAGAGTTTGGCTTCCTTGGAATATAATGGCTCTATTAGGCCCTTTAAACAGAGCAGACGTGCTTTTCTCTCCTGAATTCCTGTGGGGACGCCGTCCTGCACTGGACCTCTGCGCTTGGGGAGCTTATGATGTCTTCAGCGGCAGGGACATTAGAGCTAGCCCAGATGCATACAGCTCAGGTGGTTACCGAGGACGGCCAGTTTAGATGTGAGCAAAGGAAACTGTGGACATACTATAGAGGGACACATTGGACTAAGAGAAAAGGGCGGTAAGATGGTCGAAATGTGTCAATCTCAATCTATGTAGCTCATCCTTTCAGTCCAGTCACAGCAATGCACTGCAACTTATTTGCTAACTCAGTATTTTTGAATATCTAAATATTGTTAAATCAAGATACACTATATTGCCAAAAGTTTTGGGATGTCTGCCTTTATATGCACATGAACTTTAATGACATCCCATTCTTAATCCGTAGGGTTTAATATGGAGTCGGCCCACCCTTTGCAGCTCTAACAGCTTCAACTCTTCTGGGAAGTCTTTCCACAAGGTTTAGGAGTGTGTTAATGGGAATATTTGACCATTCTTCTAGAAGCGCATTTGTGAGGTCAGGCTCTGATGTTGGATAAGAAGGCCTGGCTCTCAGTCTCCACTCTAAATCATCCCAAAGGTGTTCTATCGGGTTGAGGCCAGTCAAGTTCCTCCACACCAAACTCATCCATGTCTTTATGGACCGATGCTTTGTATCATAGTGGAACAGGAAGGGGCCTTCCCCGAACTGTTCCCACAAAGATGGGAGCATGAAATTGTCCAAAATGTCTTGGTGAAGCATTAAGCGTTCTTTTCACTGGAACTAAGGGGCCAAGCCCAACCCCTGAAAAACAACCCCCACACCATAATCCCCCCACCACCAAACTTTACACTTGGCACAATGCAGTCAGGAAAGTCCCGTTCTCCTGGCAACCACCGAACCCAGACTCGTCCATCGGATTGCCAGACAGAGAAGCGTGATTGGTCACTCTAGAGAACACGTCTCCACTGCTCTAGAGTCCAGTGGCGACGTGCTTTACCCCACTGCATCCCACGCTTTGGTGATGTAAGGCTTGGATGAGCTGCTCGGCCATGGAAACCCATTCCATGAAGCTCTACACACTGTTCTTGAGTTAATCTGAAGGCCACACACAGTTTGGGGGTCTGTATCTATTGACTCTGCCGAAAGTCCCTCAGCATGCGCTGACCCTGCTCTGTGATTTCACTTCGTGGCTGAGTTGCTGTTGTTCCCAATCGCTTCCACTTTGTTATATCGCCACTAACAGTTGAACGTGGAATATTTAGTAGTGAGAAAATTTCCCGAATGGACTTATGGCACAGGTGGCAACCGATCACGGCATGCTTGAGTTCACTGAGCTCCTGAGACCGACCCATTCTTTAACAAATTGCTTGACGAGTGCTTGATTTTATACACCTGTAGCCATGGAAGTGATTGAACACCTGAAGTCAATGATTTGGAGGGGCGTCCCAATACTTTTGTCAATATAGTGTACATTTACGTCATAAACAAAATGACTTCATGCCTAAAACAATAATAATTATCTGCAAATTGGGTCAGAAAAATAAAAGTGTTTTCCCATTTGAATTAAGTTTATTTTTCTGACCACACTGGCATTTTTTCTTGCTTTAAATATACAATCACATAACTTAATCACTTAATCTTAACACTTACTTATTTTGTGAAAGCAGCTTCAAAAAATAAAGCTTGAAGTTTAAGTTTGTACTGAACCAAAAAAAAAAATATTTTATACAATATACACTCACCTAAAGGATTATTAGGAACACCTGTTCAATTTCTCATTAATGCAATTATCTAATCAACCAATCACATGGCAGTTGCTTCAATGCATTTAGGGGTGTGGTCCTAGTCAAGACAATCTCCTGAACTCCAAACTGAATGTCGGAATGGGAAAGAAAGGTGATTTAAGCAATTTTGAGCGTGGCATGGTTGTTGGTGCCAGACGGGCCGGTCTGAGTATTTCACAATCTGCTCAGTTACTGGGATTTTCACGCACAGTAATTTCTAGGGTTTACAAAGAATGGTGTGAAAAGGGAAAAACATCCAGTATGCGGCAGTCCTGTGGGCCAAAATGCCTTGTTGATGCTAGAGGTCAGAGGTCATGGGCCGACTGATTCAAGCTGATAGAAGAGCAACTTTGACTGAAATAACCACTCGTTACAACCGAGGTATGCAGCAAAGCATTTGTGAAGCCACAACACGCACAACCTTGAGGCGGATGGGCTACAACAGCAGAAGACCCCACCGGGTACCACTCATCTCCACTACAATTTGCACAAGCTCACCAAAATTGGACAGTTGAAGACTGGAAAAATGTTGCCTGGTCTGATGAGTCTGGATTTCTGTGAGACATTCAGATGGTAGAGTCAGAATTTGGCGTAAACAGAATGAGAACATGGATCCATCATGCCTTGTTACCACTGTGCAGGCTGGTGGTGGCAGTGTAATGGTGTGGGGGATGTTTTCTTGGCACACTTTAGGCCCCTTAGTGCCAATTGGGCATCGTTTAAATGCCACGGCCTACCTGAGCATTGTTTCTGACCATGTCCATCCCTTTATGACCACCATGTACCCATCCTCTGATGGCTACTTCCAGCAGGATAATGCCCCATGTCACAAAGCTCCAATCATTTCAAATTGGTTTCTTGAACATGACTATGAGTTCACTGAACTAAAATGGCCCCCACAGTCCCCAGATCTCAACCCAATAGAGCATCTTTGGGATGTGGTGGAACGGGAGCTTCGTGCCCTGGATGTGCATCCCACAAATCTCCATCAACTGCAAGATGCTATCCTATCAATATGGGCCAACATTTCTAAAGAATGCTTTCAGCACCTTGTTGAATCAATGCCACGTAGAATTAAGGCAGTTCTGAAGGCGAAAGGGGGTCAAACACAGTATTAGTATGATGTTCCTAATAATCCTTTAGGTGAGTGTATATATTTTACAAAATCAAAGCCATATGTATTTCCAAGTAGTGCTTAAATGCTAAAAGGATTTAAAGTCCCATTTTTTATGGTAAGGCAATTTCAAAATGGATGACGCTTTCAGTTACACCCAATTTTTGATGATTACTAAAATATGCCACCGGAAAAAGGTCAATAAATGGCTCATTGTTCCGTTTCCAGGACATTGACAGTTAACAGGCTATGAATGTTTGGATATCTGTACTGTTAGATATAAAGTGAGAAAATGCTTTTTTGCAGTGCATGTCTGGGACCTGAAGTGCTGAAGCCCAGCGGTTGAAATGACCATTTCACATGGCTTTTCCGAAACTACAGGGAAATCCCACGACAGACATAAATGCAATTATCTATGGCCCATTGGCATGGTAATTAAGGCTAATGTCTATTAGCATCTACTGCTACTTGCTCCTCAGAGAACTGTGCTCACTAGCCTCGTCCTGGCAGCTGTCATGATGCTTATTAATATGAATTTACATACGTAAAAGACTTTTAAGAATCTTAGAAGCTCTGAAAAAATGAACGGTCTCCTACCTAGACCAAGTAACACATGGAGCTATTAGCATGGAGACAAAAAAAAGCTACTTTTATGTACAAGCACACAGACTGTGACGATAAAATGCTAAATGATTTTGTGTTGAACATGAATGTGGCCACATTTTATTGCAATGGTTGTTGTTTAGCAGTTCGCATTTGAAAATAATGCATATCTAAACTAAACCCACCAACATTTAAGCAAACATTTAAGCTTGTTTAGTGCTCTTTTATCGTAGTTCGTGTTTCACGGCGCTCCACGTTGTAAGTTTAAAGCTGTAGCAGGTGAGCTATCGAGTAAATTTACTACACCTGAAAAGCCATTCATATGTAATGCATATGTCAAAACGTGTTAGTTAGTGCAAAGCTGTACCAGGTGAGATACCGAGCAAGTTTACTACATCTTTTTACCACGCCAGATTGTGACGGCTAGACGACTGGGTCAGAGCATCTCCAAAACTGCAGATCTTGTGGGGTGTTCCTGGTCTGCAGTGGTCAGTCTCTATCAAAAGTGGAAGGAACAGTGGAGAACCGGCCACAGGGTCATGGGCGGCCGAGGCTCATTGATGCTCGTGGGGAGCGAAGGCTGGCCCGTGTGGTTAGGCCTGTCGCAATAATCAATATATCGATATATCGCACAATATATGTAAGTATCTCTCTCTAAACACTGATTGCCATTTTGTGTGACTTTAACTGAAAAGTTTATTTCAACTGAAATGGCTGGTTCAGTAGATTCTGTATCAAGATGATTATTTTATAAGCATTTCATTTATATACCTTTAAAGAATATTTTTCAACTTAAATTAGTAAGATGTTTATTTTATAAGTATTTCATTTATATACTTTAATGTTTTTTCAACTTTTGCTTGAAATATTATCCTACCATGCTCTGGAATGACAGGTGCGCGGTCCTATAACACTACGGCTAAAAGCACACACACACACACACACACATATAATGTCTGGAATGCGCACAAGCTCCTGTAACCTAAAACACACACACATAATGATTTAACATAGGGCGAAACTAAACGTCAAAATCAAACACACACACACACACAATGATTTAACATAGGGGAAAACTAAACGTTAGAAAAAAACATTAGCCATGATAGATAGGTCAGAGCTTAATCCCCTTACACACATACCGGAATAACACCTGCCATAAAGGTCAAAGGTTAATCCCCACACACACACACCGGAAGACCGGAAGACCCGCCCCCTAAAGGTCAAAGGTCAAAGCAATCAATCATCTTGACACAAGGTGAATCATAATACTACTTATGTACATGACCTCAATAATTTTTTGTGATGCAATATATCGGCCATTATGTTTACATGATAATGAATGTCACCAACATTTTACTCGACTGTGCTGTCATCTTGTATGTTTTCCGTGACGGAGGCGAAAGTGGTTCTCCGGCAGTTCCTTCATACACGGCGCGGTTATCGACAGGTGAAAAAATGCGCCATTTAAGGCGTTACAGTGTTTTCCTGACAACTACTGACAGTTTGGAAGAATAAGCCCAAATGGACTCGATTTCAAAGCCGCGATCCCCTGTTCCGCTGCACATGTAAATGTCAACGCAGAATGACGAGTGTTAAAGCCGTTTCACAAGGGAAATGTTTATTTACTATTTATTCAATTTTTTATTTTTTTATTTAGGATAATATATTTTTACCCTTAATTTCCATGATCTAAAGAATTAAAATGTTGTCATTTGGAAGCGTGAAGGTCTACTTGCATTATTATGCTGTTATATTAGGATTATATATTCAGTGGCATAAAATGACAATAATATCGCAATTATTTCTGGGACGATATATCGTGAAACAAAAATTAGTTATCGTGACAGGCCAACGTGAGGTCCGATCAAACAGACGAGCTACTGGAGGGGAGGTTTATTGTTCTCCATTAGGTCACCTGATGGGGTTTTGGTTTCCTTGCCACTGTTGCCTCTGGCTTGGCGTGCTCAGTTGGGGACACTAAATTTTTCAACTAAACATCGAAATAAATCTAATTAATAAACTAAATTGACCATATAAACTAAATTACTGATCTAATTATTGATCTAAAGCCCACACTGGCACCGTATGGAAATTGAAATGAACTGATGACATCAAATGGCTATACAGCTGAATAAAATTATGCTGCATTATTTTCCTGTTTAACACTGTAAAGCTGCTTTGAAACAATCTACATTGTTAAAAGCGCTATATAAATAAAGTTGACTTGACTTGACTGGAGCTCAAACTGCTCAAGAAGTTAATGCTAGTTCTGAAAGGGGTCAGAATACACAGAGCATCTCAGTTTGTTGTGTATGGGGCGGCACAGCCGCTGACCAGTCAGGGTGCCCATGCTGACCCCTGTCCACCGCCCAAAGCACCAACAGTGGCACGTGAGCATCAACTTACAGGACATAAAGGATCTGCTGCTAACATCTTGGTGCCAGATGCCACAGCACACCTTCAGGGGTCTAGTGGAGTCCATGCCTCCACAGAAGTTTTTATTAATCAATAATCTGCCTCATGATTATAATTTGTGTGAAAGGGAATAAAAGTTAGAAACTGCTGTGAATTGTATGTATCAGTGCGCTTTGCAAAAATGTATGTAGCCACGTTTTTCCAATACGTCTGCATTTGAATTCCAATGGAATTTTAGGAGAAAGTTGATACATTAATGGAACACACATGAACTCTTGAGTTCTTAGAGTTCTTAGGGTGCTTCCACATCTCTAGTTCAGTTCCTTTGGTCCGAACCAAGGGCAAACAATTATACATTGTAGCATTTTTCAGCTTTTTTGGTTCCTTTTCACACCCCACTGATTGCTTTGGTCGGAACCAGTTGAAACGAACCAAAATGCAGTCACATGACAACATCCACATCACTCATTGGCCATGGAGAATTTCCTAAACTGCTTTTCGATTGGTCAGAATTTACATGCGGGAAAATTCCAACAGAAGAGGAAAAGCCAGCAAACAACACGGAGACAACACAACTATGGAGAGGGCTGGTTTTGTCCCTGGCCATAATCTATTACATTGTTTGTATACACCACAATATGCAAACAATACATTTCTATAATGAAGCGCGGATGCGGCTGCAAACGGCGGAGGCGTGCATTAATTCTTCTTAACTCTGACATGCTCATCTTCCGAAAATTTCTCCGCACCTCCTCACTAAGTTACTCCAAGTTTGTCCTCAAGCTATTATTAAATGATGTTACAAACCCAATGCTGCCATTACCCATCTAGTTCATTTAGAGCTGCTCAGCGAGCAAAATCAAGTCATTACATTGCAACACTATTGATCATAGGCCTTTTTTACCCCCCAAATTTTGGCTGAAAACCTTAAGGCGATTCGTTTTAAGCTAATCTAGTTGGTCTGCCAGTTTAGCCAAGATGGCAAGGTTCAAAACCCCTTATAAAACCATTAAACTAGGTGGGTTTTCAGCACTATAGCTCAATGCATCAAAGCATGCACGCCACCCACTAGGCCATTACATCTCTTCCATCTCAGACAGCGAATGCAAACGGGCACAAAAAAAGGTCCTTAATTAAATTCAAAGTTTGTAGAATAAACTGGAGTTAATATCTATAGCCCCAAAAGGGCAACTGCTATCTGATGCATGGTGATTTCCTGAAGTAGTGACAAGCAACGAGGAAGATCTCAATTGTCTCGGCCATTAGCGGAAACTACAGCGAGGGCATCATTGTTGCAAAGCTATTGACTTTTCATTTGCTTGTTGTATGACATTCATTTAGCGGCTAATTGCATGCTTGTTCAATTCTTTTCTCTCCATTTTAATCCACCGCTCACGTTACAGTCGAGAGACTTGAACCTGCAGTTTGGGAAATGCAACGCATGAAAAATAAAGCTCCTACACAATCTCAACGAGACAACTGCAAACAAAGGCGAGAATTACTCACATCCTTGCTTAGGTTTTCCTTCCATCTTTTACCATGTTTATTAAAGTGACAATAAAAGCCATTCTTTTAATTCTGGAAACAACATTTTTTCTTTATAAAATCTTGCTTAATTTTTTCTCTCACAGCATAGATGAGTCAGTACACCTACTATAGTCAAATAACACATTTTGTTTTGTGTTTATTATGGTTTTACTCCAAATGCTGTTAGTAAAAACATAGTTAAACCATTGCTACTATCGTAAAACCATGGTTAATTTTTGTAATTACTATGATTTTACTATAAATGATGTAGAAGAATTTTGTAGTTACTATGACTTTACTGCAAAAGCTGTAGTAAAACCATCGTTAATATGGTAGTTACTATAGGTTTACTACAAAAACCCTAGTTAAACCATATTACTATAGTAAAACCATGGTTAATTTTATAGTGTCTATGGGTTTACTACAAAACCCCTAGTTAAACCATGTTACTATAGTAAAACCATGGTTAATTTTTGTAGTTACTATGACTTTACTGCAGGTTCTGTAGTAAAACCATCGTTAATATGGTAGTTATTATGATTTTACTACAAAAACCCTAGTTAAACCATGTTACTATAGTAAAACCATGGTTAATTTATAGTTACTATGGGTTTGCTACAAAATCTCTAGTTAAACCATGTTACTATAGTAAAACCATGGTTAATTTTATAGTTACTATGGGTTTACTACAAAAACCATAGTTAAACCATGTTACTATAGTAAAACCATGGTTAATTTTTGTAGTTACTATGATTTTACTGCAGGTTCTGTAGTAAAACCATCGTTAATATGGTAGTTATTATGATTTTACTACAAAAACCCTAGTTAAACCATTGTATTATAGTAAAATCATGGTTAATTTTATAGTTACTATAGGTTTACTACAAAACCCCTAGTTAAACCATGTTACTATAGTAAAACCATGGTTAATTTTATAGTTACTATGGGTTTACTACAAAACCCCTAGTTAAACCATGTTACTATAGTAAAACCATGGTTAATTTTATAGTTACTATGGGTTTACTACAAAAACCATAGTTAAACCATGTTACTATAGTAAAACCATGGTTAATTTTATAGTTACTATGGGTTTACTACAAAACCCCTAGTTAAACCATGTTACTATAGTAAAACCATGGTTAATTTTATAGTTACTATGGGTTTACTACAAAAACCATAGTTAAACCATGTTACTATAGTAAAACCATGGTTAATTTTATAGTTACTATGGGTTTACTACAAAAACCATAGTTAAACCATGTTACTATAGTAAAACCATGGTTAATTTTATAGTTACTATAGGTTTACTACAAAACCCCTAGTTAAACCATGTTACTATAGTAAAACCATGGTTAATTTTATAGTTACTATGGGTTTACTACAAAAACCATAGTTAAACCATGTTACTATAGTAAAACCATGGTTAATTTTATAGTTACTATGGGTTTACTACAAAAACCATAGTTAAACCATGTTACTATAGTAAAACCATGGTTAATTTTATAGTTACTATGGGTTTACTACAAAAACCATAGTTAAACCATGTTACTATAGTAAAACCATGGTTAATTTTATAGTTACTATAGGTTTACTACAAAACCCCTAGTTAAACCATGTTACTATAGTAAAACCATGGTTAATTTATAGTTACTATGGGTTTACTACAAAACCCCTAGTTAAACCATGTTACTATAGTAAAACCATGGTAATTTTTGTAATTACTATGGGTTTACTACAAAACCACTAGTTAAACCATGTTACTATAGTAAAACCATGGTTAATTTTATAGTTACTATGGGTTTACTACAAAACCCCTAGTTAAACCATGTTACTATAGTAAAACCATGGTAATTTTTGTAATTACTATGGGTTTACTAAAAAACCCCTAGTTAAACCATGTTACTATAGTAAAACCATGGTTAATTTATAGTTACTATGGGTTTACTACAAAACCACTAGTTAAACCATGTTACTATAGTAAAACCATGGTTAATTTTATAGTTACTATGGGTTTACTACAAAACCCCTAGTTAAACCATGTTACTATAGTAAAACCATGGTTAATTTTATAGTTACTATGGGTTTACTACAAAACCCCTAGTTAAACCATGTTACTATAGTAAAACCATGGTAATTTTTGTAATTACTATGGGTTTACTAAAAAACCCCTAGTTAAACCATGTTACTATAGTAAAACCATGGTTAATTTATAGTTACTATGGGTTTACTACAAAACCACTAGTTAAACCATGTTACTATAGTAAAACCATGGTTAATTTTATAGTTA
This sequence comes from Romanogobio albipinnatus, assembly GCA_023566225.1. Taxonomy (NCBI): domain Eukaryota; kingdom Metazoa; phylum Chordata; class Actinopteri; order Cypriniformes; family Gobionidae; genus Romanogobio; species Romanogobio albipinnatus. The sequence goes on along the minus strand of CM042245.1, from coordinate 56,133,743 downwards.
CTATGGGTTTACTACAAAACCCCTAGTTAAACCATGTTACTATAGTAAAACCATGGTTAATTTTATAGTTACTATGGGTTTACTACAAAACCCCTAGTTAAACCATGTTACTATAGTAAAACCATGGTAATTTTTGTAATTACTATGGGTTTACTAAAAAACCCATAGTTAAACCATGTTACTATAGTAAAACCATGGTTAATTTATAGTTACTATGGGTTTACTACAAAACCACTAGTTAAACCATGTTACTATAGTAAAACCATGGTTAATTTTATAGTTACTATGGGTTTACTACAAAACCCCTAGTTAAACCATGTTACTATAGTAAAACCATGGTTAATTTTATAGTTACTATGGGTTTACTACAAAACCCCTAGTTAAACCATGTTACTATAGTAAAACCATGGTAATTTTTGTAATTACTATGGGTTTACTAAAAAACCCCTAGTTAAACCATGTTACTATAGTAAAACCATGGTTAATTTATAGTTACTATGGGTTTACTACAAAACCCCTAGTTAAACCATGTTACTATAGTAAAACCATGGTTAATTTTATAGTTACTATAGGTTTACTACAAAACCCCTAGTTAAACCATGTTACTATAGTAAAACCATGGTTAATTTTATAGTTACTATAGGTTTACTACAAAACCCCTAGTTAAACCATGTTACTATAGTCAAACCATGGTTAATTTTATAGTGTCTATGGGTTTACTACAAAACCCCTAGTTAAACCATGTTACTATAGTAAAACCATGGTTAAGTTTATAGTTACTATGGGTTTACTACAAAAACCCTAGTTAAACCATGTTACTATAGTAAAACCATGGTAATTTTTGTAATTACTATGGGTTTACTACAAAACCACTAGTTAAACCATGTTACTATAGTAAAACCATGGTTAATTTTATAGTTACTATGGGTTTACTACAAAACCCCTAGTTAAACCATGTTACTATAGTAAAACCATGGTTAATTTTATAGTTACTATGGGTTTACTACAAAACCCCTAGTTAAACCATGTTACTATAGTAAAACCATGGTTAAGTTTATAGTTACTATGGGTTTACTACAAAAACCCTAGTTAAACCATGTTACTATAGTAAAACCATGGTTAATTTTTGTAATTAGCGGTTCAAGCTCATAGTGCTGAAACCCTATTGTTATTGTAAATTTTCCCATTATTCTCCATCTAAAACTGATCAGGCAGACCAAACCGTAAGTCGTAGAGACTTGAAACTTTGAGGGCTGGTAGTACTCACACCGTCTACAATGTCACCGAGGCGCGCCCCGACCTGACGGGGGCGCTACAGCGGTCAAAAATGGCTCATAACTCTTAAACCATTAGGCCTAGGCTCAAGTGTCATATATCGTTGGAATCCTTGGCTCAAGACGAATGAAATGCAAAAAAATCTCAATAAAACCAATGCAGTACAATTCTCTGGACTCTCTAGATCAATAATTACCAAGACATTTTAACTATACCCTTTGGACAGCTAAAATAGGGTAATTTATAGAATGGATGTAGCCAAGTGCATGCAAAAATCCAATAACTCCTATACGAAAATGTAGAAATGCACGAAAATAGGTGAGCATACGAGCATGCAGACTTTAATGGAGATCGGACCATAGGTGGCGCTATAGCGGTTAAAAAGCTTTGAAAACAATATATTTCCCAAGGCAATTTGCCTGTATTGGCAGTAAATGGCCTTTTCCTTCTATGACTTAATTGGTCATTTAATTGGGCTTTGCAGATCCCGGATACAGGCGGCCGAAATGAGCTTTCTCCGTAGGGTGGCTGGGCGCTCCCTTAGAGATAGGGTGAGAAGCTCAGTCACTCGGGGGGAACTCGGAGTAGAGCCGCTGCTCCTCCACATCGAGAGGGGACCGCTGAGGTGGCTCGGGCATCTGTTCCGAATGCCTCCTGAACGCCTTCCCGGAAAGGTGTTTCGGGCATGTCCAACCGGGAGGAGGCCCCGGGGAAGACCAAGGACACGCTGGAGGGACTATGTCTCCCGGCTGGCCTTGGAACGCCTCGGTGTCCCCCTGGAAGAGCTGGAGGAAGTGTCTAGGGAGAGGGAAGTCTGGGCATCTCTGCTTAGACTGCTGCCCCCACGACCCGGCCCCGGATAAGCGGAAGAAGATGGATGGATGGATGGACTTAATTGGTTGCATGCTTGCTAAATAAAATGTAATATCTTTTTATGCATATGTGCTTAAAGGCCTTAAAGAGATAGTTCACCCAAAAGTAAAAATTCTGTCATCATTTACTCACCCTCAAGTTGTTCCAAACCTGTACGAGTTTATTTGTTCTGCTGAACACAAAAGAAGATATTTAGAAAAATGTTCGTAACCAAGCAGATAGTAGGGGAAAAAATACTATGGTAGTCAATGGTTGCTCTATCTGCTTGGTTACAAACATTCTTCTAAATATCTTCTTTTGTGTTCAGCTGAACAAAGACACTCATACAGGTTTGGAACAACTTGAGGGTGAGTAAATGATGACAGAATTTTTATTTTTGGGTGAACTATCCCTTTAAATAGCTTGAACCCTGATAAATGCTGCTTGCAGCTTTAATTATTATTGTTTTCATGCAATTCATGCAATTATTTGTGTATTTTTTATGGTTTTACTGCAAATTCTGTAGTAAAACCATGGTTCATTTTTTATAATTACTACACTCTAAAAAATGCTGGGTTAAAAATAACCCAAGTTGGGTTGAAAATGGACTAACCCAGCAATTGGGTTGTTTTAACCAAAAATTTAACCCAACCGCTGGGTTAAAACAACCCAATTGCTGGGTTAGTCCATTTTCAACCCAACTTGGATTATTTTTAACCCAGCATTTTTTAGAGTGTATGTTTATACTGCAAATGCTGTAGTAAAACAATGGTTAATTTTTATAAGGGTTCTTTCCCCTCTATTAATTGTTTATATATGCTGTAAAAATCAACCATTTGAATGTCAAATTGAGCTAAACATCATCTATCTCCATGCATGACGGAAAACGCTCACTCGGATTGTGGCTTGACTGTGGTTAACTACTTTAAATGATGAGCAGCAAGTAGCTTGAGTAGATACAGTTTCTAAGTAGCTGTGATGGTAAACACTGGAGTCCGGAGGATGCCAAAGTGGATGTTATTACACAAATGTGTATCATCGCTCATGAATTTTTAATGCACAATTAAACCGTGCGATTAGTACAGCTGTGTGATGTTTGCATTTGCGGAGCAGTGGGGTCTCTGGTAATAGCTATAATTCTGTCCCGTCGGGTGAGGAAGGGGGGAGAATAATAGCGTAGACAGGGTTTACCGGAGGAGGGGCTGTGTGTCAAAGCCCGTCATTATACTTTCCGTCCATCCGTGTCCTCCTCTCACCCATATTCCCTGCTTATCTTCATCTGCGGGTCTTTATTGATACACCAGGCGGTCAGCCCCATCATTCCTGAAGAGGATGTGGTTGGCAGACTAGACTAGGACTAGTGTCCATTTTCACTCTCCCATCCAGTTTGCATGCCTGCTTAGGCAGCTTTCTGACATAGTATTTGTCTTTCTGGGGCTATTAAAGTGCCCACTATTCATAATTGTAATTTTGGGCTCTGTTGGAATACTTTTACATGGTTTGTAAAAGCACCTCGTTTCTATGGAAGCTGGTTTCCGCCATGGAACAAAACTATTTTAAAGATAATTGACCTATTGGTAAGCCCCGCCCCCCTTAGTTACTGTTGTATCAGAGTTATTATGTCTTACAATGACAGCTGTCAGTGTGAAACCTAAATTAATTTACATTTAACCAGTTTAATATGGAGAGGCACTGAAATATAGACCTTCGTTTATGTGTTTTTGACCTACCCTGTTACATGACGTGAGAAGAACAAGTTATTTCGGTTTGTATGTTAGCAGGGATTTTAATCGTAAATGAATGAGAGTATGACACCCTTAAATCCCCTCAGGATACCTGGAATCAGTGTTACAGTACCCCAGACACATCCTTTTACCATTTTTGTAGCATAAACACCATCAAACCGATGAGAGCTTTGGATTTTCCAATGTTTCTCTATGGCGCTGAAACCTAAAGATGTCCGAGTTTCAGTCTCAACGCAACTGATACTAACTGCCATTGGCTCATCTGCGTTCGAGGGGCGGGGCTTACTGATAGGTCAATTGCGACTTTTTATCTCACAATTGCGAGATATAAACCCTAAAAAACTCTTTGTTTAGTTCCTGCCTCTTTAAACCCTGCCTTTACTGCTCTGATTGGTCAGCTGGATAGTCTATTGTGATTGGTCAACCGATTGGAGTGTGTGTCAGAAATGTGTTGCCCCTTACCATACTTGGGTTTCAGCTTCCGAGGCTTCATGACCAGCTATAAACTCTGATAACAATGCCCTCAGTATTATAAGTATATATGTTATTTGCCCTCGACATGCTGAAATCACAGGCATTATGCAAGTGTGTAACATGATGAAGTAGCCGAGTCATGGAAATAACGGCAGGACTACAGACGAGGCATTTAAAGTGTTTCTGTTGGAGAGATGAACTCCCTTTGGAGTGGATAGTGTAAGTCTGCATGCATTGTTTACATGCATTTTTCAAAAAAGCATGATATGTGCCCATAAAGTTCTGGCTGCAACAAAAGTTAGGTACTGAACACCAGCTGGAAGCAGACTACGGTTATCTGGCGTACTTTATGGCCCTTTATGGAGTAGATCTTTAAAATGCAGAATGTGCACTCGACTGCATGGCGTGTCTGGAAATGTGCCCAGTTTTAACACTATTTTCCATTATTTCAGGAATTACTACTGCCCTGATTGATTGGAAATATACCCAAACATCTTACCTGTTTACCACCTGCAGAAACGCAACATTAAATGCATAAAGTGCTAATCTATAACAAGCCTAATTCGCATAGAAATTAGATGCATTTGCACTGATAAGAATAACAAATATAGCTGCAAGCCGCCATTATCGGGACCAAGCGCAAAGAAGAAGACAAGACGTGCCAAAATGGCTGGCAGTGTCAGATCAACTGCAGCAATGAGCAATTAAAGACCTATAAAGGTGATTTTAGGCAAAATAGCTGTAAAATGATACATACAGTCAAT
>CM042245.1:56008633-56121133 GCA_023566225.1 Romanogobio albipinnatus | reverse complement strand
AGATAGATAGATAGATAGATAGATAGATAGATAGATAGATAGATAGATGGATGAAAGGATGGAGGGATGGATTTCCTCAAGCTTTTGCTGGATTTATTTTAGCAAACACTTTGAAAAGCAAACTCAGTTCACCTGTAAAGTCTCCAGAGCGCGGCTGAAGTGGTTCTAGAGCTCTCAGTGAATGAGGACACAGATATTGAGCAGAATATTGAGCGGCTGTGGTTTACGACACCGGTGGATAAAAACACGACTATAAAGATCTCAGTGTGAATGTTCTGGCCAAGCGCTTTAAAAGAAGCTCGAGACAACAGAGATCTCAGAATTATGCATGAAAACACGCCGTCACGCCACACGAGCACAAAGCATCTGCATTCACAGAACACGCGTTGAAGACGCACAACAGACCCGAGGCGATGGACGAGAGGATGGAGGAGGAAAACATGGGATGTTTCTGACAGATCTGGGGTTTTACAAAAAAGAAAGTGATCAATAATCCTCAGAGAATCTCTAATCCAAGACCAGTTTAATGTTAAGAGGAATAAAATAAACTGACGGCATTTCTGACAAAATGTCTATTACAACCAAAACCATGGATGGACGGATGGATGGACGGATGGATGGATGGATGGATGGATGGATGGATGGATGGATGGATGGATGGATGGATGGATGGTTATACGGATGGATGGATGGATGGATGGATGGATGGATGGGCAGCTGGATAGACGGATGGATAAATGGATGGATGGATAGACAGATGGACGGATGGACGGCTACACAGATACACGGATGGATGAACGGATGGATGGATAGAAGGAAAGACGGATGGATGGATGATGGATGGGTGGATAGACGGATAGACAGATGGATGGACGGATGGACGGACGGACGAACGGACGGACGGACGGACGGATGGATGGATGAATGGATACACAGAAAGATGGATGGATAGAAGGATAGACGGATGGATGGATGGATGGATGGATGGATGGATGGATGGATGGATGGATGGATGGATGGATGGATGGATGGATGGATGGATGGATGGATGGATGGATGGATGGATGGATGGATGGATGGATGGATGGATGGATGGATGGATAAACGGATGGATGGATGGATGGATGGATGGATGGATGGATGGATGGATGGATGGATGGATGGATGGATGGATGGATGGATGGATGGATGGATGGATGGATGGATGGATGGATGGATGGATGGATGGATAAACAGATGGATGGATGGATGGATGGGTGGGTGGGTGGATGGATAGAAGGATAGACAGATGGATGGATGGATGGATGGATGGATGGATGGATGGATGGATGGATGGATGGATGGATGGATGGATGGATGGATGGATGGATGGATGGATGGATGGATGGATGGATAGAAGGATAAACAGATGGATGGATGGATGGATGGATGGATGGATGGATGGATGGATGGATGGGTGGGTGGATGGATAGAAGGATAGACAGATGGATGGATGGATGGATGGATGGATGGATGGATGGATGGATGGATGGATGGATGGATGGATGGATGGATGGATGGATGGATGGATAGAAGGATAAACAGATGGATGGATGGATGGATGGATGGATAGAAGGATAAACAGATGGATGGATGGATGGATGGATGGATGGATGGATAGAAGGATAAACAGATGGATGGATGGATGGATGGATGGATGGATGGGTGGGTGGATGGATAGAAGGATAGACAGATGGATGGATGGATGGATGGATGGATGGATGGATGGATGGATGGATGGATGGATGGATGGATGGATGGATGGATGGGTGGGTGGATGGATAGAAGGATAGACAGATGGATGGATGGATGGATGGAGGGATAGATTAAAAGAGAAACAAATAAGCAGTGGATATGTAAATAATGAAGTTTCCCATCATTGTGAAATGAATCAATGCATCCATAAACAATGAAGCCATCATTTATGAAAATTCTCCCAGAATGCTTTGCACTTCTGACATTTTTTGCATATTCTTTGCGTTTTCATAGAGAGGTCAAACAACTGAAGTTATAATGCAAGATTGGATGTCACGAGTGTAATATCTGATCATACACAAAAACGTGTGTGTGTGTGTGTGTGAGTGTGAGTGTGTGTGAGTGTGAGTGTGTGTGTGTGTGTGTGTGTGTGTGAGTGTGTGTGTGTGTGTGTGTGTGTGTGTGTGTGTGTGTGTGTGTGTGTGTGTGTAATGGAGCTGCTGTGTAGAGCTGATAGATGCTTCTCCAGCACTGCTAATTAACCCTTGCACAGACCTTTATTGTCCAACATTCAGACATGGACCTTAACAAAGGGTGCAAATGCAAGAGTGGCCTCATAGAAACACACACACACACACACACACACACACACACTGCGCCCTCATGTAATTACAGCTCCTTTGATTAATGCGTCTTGTATGCTGAGATTACATAGATCTGACGACACGACTGATTCCCTGGCGAGTCCGTATTGTGTGTGTAAAGGAGACTTATTATATTATGAATGTGTGTGTGTGTGTGTGTGTGTGTGTGTGTGTGTGTGTGTGTGTGTGTGTGTGTGTGTGTGTGTGTGTGTGTGTGTGTGTGTGTGTGTGTGTGTGTGTCCACTTATGCATGCAATAGCACATCAAGGCTAACACCTCAGCCTCACTGCTATCGATCCTTTTTCACATATCTTAAATAAATATTGTAAATGCAGAAAAAAATATATTTATAACACTTAATTAATACATAAAATAGAATAAAATAAATAAATAAATAATAAAAGATTAAATAAATTAAATCAAATTAAATAAATAAAAATAATTTAATTTAATTTAAAAATAAATAAATAAAATAAAATAAATAATATATATTTTTTAATTAAATGAAAAAATAAATAAATAAATAAATACAATAAAATAAAACAAAATTAAATGAAAAAAATTAAAAAAATTAAATTAAATTAAATTAAATTAATAAATAAAATTAAATAAACCAAGTAAATATATTCATTGTAAAAAGTACTCACATAAAAATATGTATACTATACTAAAACATAATTAATTGAATGCATTTTATTTAATGTAAAATCCAAAATTGCTCAAATTATGCATTTAGTTTGATCAAATAAAACAAAATGTAAAATTAAAAAATGGGTAGCACGAGACAAAGCTCAAACGATAACAGCCTAAATGACCCATAAATGCCGTTTAAAGCAGTCAAACACCCTTAAAAAGTCATTGCATAATTTACACAGCATTTCCAACCCACAAACATGTTTCATGCACTTTCTTTAGACCCAAAAAGATTTGGGTAAGTAGGCCATGTAATGCGTGTTCTCCCGCTGTGACTTTCAGTCCAAACCGGGGATCAGCTGTGGGCAGGACATCAAATACAAGTGACCGTCCTGCGTCTGGACCAAAGAGACACTGTACATTCAGCTGTGAGCATTTGCCTTTGTGCTAGAACAACAGCACACAACATTACAAACACCTCATCTCACAGTCAGACTACACACAATACAAACGATGGCACATGTCCTGAAAATGACCAACACCTCGGACTTTGAATGTCAGGCGCTTGGCTCAGCAGACGGTGCTAGAGCATCCAAATGACCATTTTTGGGTAGTACGAGAAAATGCCGCCGATGCCACAGTCACGCAACAGGGACCCAAACAACTCGGACTCTGAATGTCACCCAGCAACTGGCCATTGCACCCGCAATGAGGCGGATGGCTTACATTGTGCACTGCTGATAATGGAGCGGCGGGGTGTAATTGCAGGGCACGCTGCCCTCTCTGCTCAGCGGGGGCTTGGAGGGGACACACAGCTTTGGCAGGTGGCTGCGCACTGGCTTCCAGCGTCACACGCTTTCATCCGTCATCTGGATGGCCTGTCGGATTGGACGGCTGGACTGACAGAGCTGCGGGTAATCAAGGAGACAGATTAGCTGACGGGGTTTATCTGCCTGTGAGGCGGCCGCTCGATCGCCTTACATTAACGCTTTGTGTATGAAGGGATGTTTGCTTTACTCAACTATAATCTGACGGATGCTGCACTGCTGTCACACAACAAGAGGTGACCTTTGACCTGAAGGTCTCATTACTCTCAGCTGGGTCATTCAGACACTTAAACATGATCAGTTATTGAATAATAAAGAGATAAAGCCTTTGCTCAGTGACAGAATGAGCGCTCACATGAAGGGGACGCCGTTCATTTATTTTAGAAAATTTGATAATTTCATATTGAATTTTATCATTCATTTTATCAATAGAATTGAAAGTTGTTGAAAATTAAACATTTATTATATCAATAGATTTGAAAGTTGTAGTGCGAGACAAACAAATACAAAAATAAAATAATGAAATGTAATATTTGAGATTAGGATAATAAGACACTTAATTTTTTTTGCATATATTATTTTTGGGAAGCAAAAATAATAATCATTCTGAAACGATCCATAGAGAAATCTTTAAATTAGTGAGTGACTAGGAGTTCGCTTTTTATGATAATGACGAGGTTAATTCTAATATTCAACCATATTAAAAATATTCATAAAATCATTGTGAATTATGTCATTGTATCACTAGAACTGAAAGATTGTCTCTAAATCTTTCAGTTCTAGTGCTAAAATTACATAATTCACAATGATTTTATGAATATTTTTAATTTAACCACCTAAAACAATCACAACAATCTCACAAATCCATTGCAAATGAATGTCAAAATGTTTAAAACATATTTTTAAATATGTTATTGTTTAATACATTATCAGGTGATGCATATATTCATAAGGCACATGCAAATGTAACGTCTCAGATCCAGCAATATCAAAACAAGCCATTTTTAGAGCATGATTAAATAGATGGCTTGTTTAATGAGGACGTTTGAAGCTATGAAGGACGTCTTATATGTCAAAAGATTTGATTTCTCATTGTACTTTATCCAGTGTATTAAGGGGTTTATGAACGTGTAAGATTATACACTTCCACAACGGGCTCAGCAGACCCGGGTGATTAGCATGCTCTGGGATCACGATGTCTCCCCGGCATCTCACCCTGTCCTGAACGAGCTGAGAATTGGATGAGCTCACAGCTCGCTCCATTCCCACTTACTCTATTCACGATTCAGTGTGAGAGCGCGGTGGCAGGCGAAAATCACACCTCCCGTACTCATACCGCCCCGATACAGCCATCCTGTGCCAGAATGGAGAGGATCACAGCAGTCTCAACCTCTGAAAGCAAGCCCGTCCACACAATGCATGCAAAGATGACAAGAAATACTGCTTGGTATTTTGCATGCATATAGGGAGTAATAATACAAGTAAAGGGAAAGGTTAAAGCTGCTAAAAATATCAAAAATGATACACTTCCCATGAGGCCACTAATGATACATGTGCGTTTGACAGAGAGAAATGGAGGGCTGGTTAGCGTGTGTTCAAAACAAGTGGGCAAACACACCTTTATTAGGAATATGTCATTATACACTATATTGCCAAAAGTATTGGGACGCCCCTCCAAATCATTGAGTTCAGGTGTTCAATCACTTCATGGCCACAGGTGTATAAAATCAAGCACTCGTCAAGAAATTAGTGAAAGAATGGGCCGCTCTCAGGAGCTCAGGGAACTCAAGCGTGCCGTGATCGGTTGCCACCTGTGCAATAAGTCCATTCGGGAAATTTCCCCACTACTAAATATTCCACGCTCAACTGTTAGTGGTGTTATAACAAAGTGGAAACGATTGGGAACAACAGCAACTCAGAGGCCACAGAGCGGGATCAGCGCATGCTGAGGGACACAGTGTGCAGAAGTCGGCAACTTTCTGCAGAGTCAATTCGCTTGTAAAGTCGTGACGTAAGGAACGCCGTTTCTGGGTCCAAGCCACTTGAGAATGCCATCGACGGCCATTTATGAGCGCTATTTATTCATCCATCCATCCATCCATCTTCTTCCGCTTTATCCGGGGCCGGACAAAGTCCATCTCACTACAGTGGCTCTACAATAATTTTAAAAAGCGACGACAATAGTTTTTGTGCGAAAAAAAAATCAAAATAACGACTTTATTCTACAAGTTGTTGTCTTCCTTGTCGGCCTCTGCCGTGAACTCACGAAGCACCACGACGCATGCGCGAGAATATGACGTAGCGCCGGCGTTCGGGAATCCATGAAATGCACACTTTAGTCCCATTTTGAGCACTACGCCGAGACCTAAAGCACGATCAATGTAGAATTCAACAGCTTAGATACGGCGCGTCTTCCTCTGCTTGTTGTAAACACATCTCCTCCTCGCTTCTGGGTCATGTGTCCGAACGCCGGTTCTGCGGCATATTCTCGCGCATGCGTCGTGGTGCTTCATGAGTTCACGGCGGAGGCCGACAAGGAAGACAAGAACTTGTAGAATAAAGTCGTTATTTTGATTTTTTTTTTCCCACAAAAACTATTGTCGTCGCTTCGTAAAATTATTGTAGAGCCACTAAAGTGAGATGGACTTTGTAACGACGTTTTTAGTGCCTTTTATGGGTCTTGTGAGTGTAAATGTACTGAATGTCAATGGAGGCCTTTCTCAGCCATCAGCTTTCAACAAAAATATCTTCATTTGTGTTCTGAAGATGAACGAATGTCTTACGGGTGTCGAACGACATGAGGGTGAGGAATTAATGACATCATTTTCATTTTTGGGTGAACTAACCCTTTAATGTCACCCAATGTATTATGAAAATGCACTATCCAAACTTAAAGGGCTGTAATTCAAGAATGCTTTGGAATATAGACCAAAGTTTGGTCTCGTTTTATAGAAGACACTCTGCAGATTATTGCTTTTCAAAATATGAAAGTATGAAGAAGTTATGGAAGTTTAAATTTACTGTAAATGAAATATATATATTTTACAAAGTATGTTTTACTCTAAAATTACATATGGACCCTATATGTCTAGCCAAGTTGTGTTCCAAATTTGAAGTTGATATGACAAAAATTGAAGTCCCCATGAGATTTTGTTTAGGCGCTGTACCAAAAATAGCCACCGGGTGTCATTCAAATTCCATTGATTGTTTTTTTTAAATGCATTTTCCTGTAAATTTCTGTCCAAATATCACTTCCATCACAAAACAGTCACCAAATATGGACCCTTGAGACTCAGACCTTTCCGACGATATGTGTTTTGTCAAGATTGGAAAACATGACGCCGCCCACTAGGGGAGGAGCCCGCTAGAATAATTTCGAGTACCGTTTCCATGGTAACACAATGTCCGATTTCAAAACGGTTTCCACAGGATGAATTTTGAGTTTGTAAGCTTTCAAATGATACCTAATTTATGATAATTACTTACATATATGATACAAAAGAAAGACGACAAAGAAAAAAAGAGCACCAGGCGTCCCACTTGTGCGTGTCATATTGAACAACTCTGCTGTGGATAAATAGTAAATAGGCTAAGGTGTGTTTGCCCACTTGCTTTGAACACACGCTAACCAGCCCTCCATTTCTCTCTGTCAAACGCATGTGTATCATTAGTGGCCTCATGGGAGGCGTATCATTTTTTATATTTAGCAGCTTTCCCTTTAAAGCTCTGACCCCCCTCGTAATCCATTTCATTTACACCCCTAAGCGCCATCACTTATAGCTATTATCAGCAGCCAGCGGTTCAAACGCGTCACGTGACGCTTCCTAATCCCCGGTTGCGACGTAAGTGATGTCAGCAAACTCTCCTCCGCCATAACAGCTGTTCCAATTAAAACCAGGAGTCTTTGATCATTCCTGCGCTTCCATTAGTCTCAGAGCGCTCCCTCGGCGTTAGCCTCAATGCTAATTTCTTGCTGGTTGCCGCAATCAGGGCAGATTTGACAAACATCAGGAGAGCTTTGGATGGCGGGAGGATCTGGTGATCAGAGTTTGATGGCTCGCTCTGAATACCAATGTGCCTGGCAGGAATCCATCATATTGTTGACTGGATATGAGAGGGAGAGCTTGAGTGCTAATGCACCAGTTGAATTGCTATGCAGCCCGACGCTCCGGCGTTGAAGGGTTGATTAGCGCTAAAGGCAGAGAGCGCGGGGTCACTGGGTTGAAGAGCATCTTTACCTTTAGCCTGGACTCAACTCCAGTGATAAGTGATACGCACACCACTGCTCATTTAAATAACATTGATAAAATACTTAAATATATTCAAAGCCTATTGAATACGGATCCAGAACGTCTATAGAGAGGATCCCTTTATGGTCTCTTTGTTGACACTTTGCTAACTAATGTCTTCCCTTTGTATTTAACACGGACACTTCCTAGCAAAGTGCAGTAAATAGCACCTTGTGCAGGAACTCACACAACATCAATGACAAGCATAAGCACAGACGCCTGAAGTAAACTGATATGAACTCAAATAAACACGATTGCACTGTCAAAAACCGCCTAGAATTTTATTTAACAATCATGGTTTTTTCATTATTCAAACATTCACTGTATGGAGGTGTAGATATTAAACTAAGTAGAGGAAAAACATGCATTTTAAATTAGTCAAAAATATATTCTGCTGCTCAGATTGGTCAGATGGTCCAGTCTGTTGTGATTGGTCTACTCTTATTGGTCAGATGGTCCAGTCTGTTGTGATTGGTCTACTCTTATTGGTCAGATGGTCCAGTCTGTTGTGATTGGTCTACTCTGATTGGTGAGATGGTCCAGTCTGTTGTGATTGGTCTACTCTTATTGGTCAGATGGTCCAGTCTGTTGTGATTGGTCTACTCTGATTGGTGAGATGGTCCAGTCTGTTGTGATTGGTCTACTCTTATTGGTCAGATGGTCCAGTCTGTTGTGATTGGTCTACTCTGATTGGTCAGATGGTCCAGTCTGTTGTGATTGGTCTACTCTTATTGGTCAGATGGTCCAGTCTGTTGTGATTGGTCTACTCTGATTGGTGAGATGGTCCAGTCTGTTGTGATTGGTCTACTCTTATTGGTCAGATGGTCCAGTCTGTTGTGATTGGTCTACTCTTATTGGTCAGATGGTCCAGTCTGCTGTGATTGGTCTTATCTAATTGGTCAGATGGCCCAGTCTGTTGTGATTGGTCTTCTCTAATTGGTCAGATGGTCTAGTCTGCTGTGATTGGTTTACTCTGATTGGTCAGATGGTCCAGTCTGCTGTGATTGGTCTGCTCTGATTGGTCAGATGGCCCAGTCTGTTGTGATTGGTCTACTCTAATTGGTCAGATGGTCCAGTCTGTTGTGATTGGTCTACTCTAATTGGTCAGATGGTCCAGTCTGTTGTGATTGGTCTACTCTAATTGGTCAGATGGTCCAGTCTGTTGTGATTGGTCTACTCTTATTGGTCAGATGGCCCAGACTGTTGTGATTGGTCTACTCTTATTGGTCAGATGGTCCAGTCTGTTGTGATTGGTCTACTCTGATTGGTCAGATGGTCCAGTCTGTTGTGATTGGTCTACTCTGATTGGTCAGATGGTCCAGTCTGTTGTGATTGGTCTACTCTGATTGGTCAGATGGTCCAGTCTGTTGTGATTGGTCTACTCTGATTGGTCAGATGGTCCAATCTGTTGTGATTGGTCTACTCTTATTGGTCAGATGGTCCAGTCTGTTGCGATTGGTCTACTCTGTTGTGATTGGTCTACTCTAATTGGTCAGATGGTCCAATCTGTTGTGATTGGTCTACTCTTATTGGTCAGATGGTCCAGTCTGTTGAGATTGGTCTACTCTGATTGGTCAGATGGTCCAATCTGTTGTGATTGGTCTACTCTTATTGGTCAGATGGTCCAGTCTGTTGCGATTGGTCTACTCTGTTGTGATTGGTCTACTCTAATTGGTCAGATGGTCCAATCTGTTGTGATTGGTCTACTCTAATTGGTCAGATGGTCCAATCTGTTGTGATTGGTCTACTCTTATTGGTCAGATGGTCCAGTCTGTTGTGATTGGTCTACTCTGTTGTGATTGGTCTACTCTAATTGGTCAGATGGTCCAGTCTGCTGTGATTGGTCTACTCTGATTGGTCAGATGTGATTAAATGGCATACTCCGACTAAGCATAGTTTTAATTAATTAATTAATTGTATAAATAACCTGAACCTAAGACATTCCTCTACATAGTTTTATATAAAACCTTTTAATTGACATGTTCTTCCTGGTATCTCTCCCAATAGTGGATTGAGTGTCTCAGAGCTTCTCAAAAGCACATTGGTAATCTCCATTTATCCCCCAAGACATCTGGGTCGTTTTTTCTACTTTCCGCTCCATCAGCCTAAAGAAATCCTCTTGTTCACCCTTCACTCTTTAAGAAAAGAATCTCTCCCACCCATCTCTGCCAAGTGTCACTTTAAAAGGCAGCTAAGCATCCACGTGAACACATGTGCCACAGAAACATCCACCTTCTTGTCTTTATATTATTCCTTTGGCAGCGAGCTGTCGGCTTCAGATGAACATGAGTGGGCAGCCTGTGCTCGAACACGCCTGCTCATTGCCCACAGACCGAAGTCACACCGTACAAATCAGCAAACCGATGTGACAAGATCAAACGTGACTGATAAATCACACATTATCACACTACACTGGCCCTTCACATCCCACTATAGACAGTTGTCCACTATATTACACACATGGATATTTTCACTCCATTTAATGTCTTATAGCCATTTCACATCGCAAAGGCAGCACAACTTCATTGCACAGTAAATAAAAACTCAAGAACTTTTAAAATGCCCCATTATGTTATTTTAAGGGTTTGTTTTGTTTTGGAGGTGTCCTACAATAGGGTTACACACATCAAAATTACAAAAAATAATTTTCTCATAATATACATTGTACTCTAATTGGTCAGATAGTCCAGTCTGTTGTGATTGGTCTACTCTAATTGGTCAGATGGTCCGATCTGTTGTGATTGGTCTACTCTGATTGGTTAGATGGTCCAGTCTGTTGTAATTGGTCTACTCTAATTGGTCAGATAGTCCAGTCTGTTGTGATTGGTCTACTCTAATTGGTCAGATGGTCAGATCTTTTGTGATTGGTCTACTCTAATTGGTCAGATAGTCCAGTCTGTTGTGATTGGTCTACTCTAATTGGTCAGATGGTCCGATCTGTTGTGATTGGTCTACTCTGATTGGTCAGATGGTCCAGTCTGTTGTGATTGGTCTACTCTGCTTAGATTGGTCAGATGGTCCAGTCTGTTGTGATTGGTCTACTCTGCTCTGATTGGTCAGATGGTCCAGTCTGTTGTGATTGGTCTACTCTGCTTAGATTGGTCAGATGGTCCAGTCTGTTGTGATTGGTTTACCCTGCTGAGATTGGTCAGATCGCCCAGTTGGTTGTGATCAAGGCCCAAGTGACCACAGGTGAATATTATGAGTCATACACACCACAAATTAGCTATAAAACTAAGCGTGATTGTTATATTGTTTATTATATTTGATGACACTATTCCTTTATTGTAGTCTCTCATTCAACACGAGAAGGAATTCAACGTCTCTTATCTCCTGTAGGAAAAAAAGCCTTAAGAGGTTCACTCTAGTGGCGGTAATTGAAAAGATTAAGTAACATACTGGAGTTCAGCAGCGGTGCATTGCACAAAACTCAAGCCTGATTTAATTTTTAAGTTATCAGGGGGTGTCTGATTTGCATTGAGTGTCCACAGTGGTGCCGCTTTCAGCAGAATATAGAAAATTATACTTAACATGCTACATTAGGGGTGGAATGGATTTTATAAATCAAAGCACTAAGGAAAAATTGCAATTAACTCAAATGCATATGGCATCTGTGAAAATGGTAGGGTGGGTCAGGGTTGCCTTCGAGCTGAGCATGATGGGATATTTACAGGATGTATAGTAAGTAGTGTTTGCAGATGGATGGCTGGATGGATGGATAATAATTAATCATTTTTATTTATACACTGTATAAAAAAGTTTTAATGTAAAAATTTTAAGTACAATCAACTTGGATGTTTAAGTCATTTAAACTTAAATTACATTAAAATTACTTTAAAATGAGTTGGAAGGATTGAATGTACATAAAAAACATTCGGAACACCTTCAATCTGTCGATGGATGGATGGATGGATGGATGGATGGATGGATGGATGGATGGATGGATGGATGGATGGATGGATGGATGGATGGATGGATGGATGGATGGATGGATGGATGGATGGATGGATGGATGGATGGATGGATGGATGGATGGATGGATGGATGGATGGATGGATGGATGGATGGATGGATGGATGGATGGATGGATGGATGGATGGATGATTTTGTGGTGTGGGGTTGATCTTAATCTCACAACTGTGACTTTCATTCTTATTTTACATTTTTATTCTTCTCTGATTGGTCAGTTGTGATTGGTCTACGGCAGTCTACTAATACTCTAATGACTGCTAGTTGACATGTAGTTGCAAAGTTACTTATAGTTAGTAGAAAATCTAAACAAAGTGGACCATCGAAATAAAGTGTCACTTATTTTTCTTTAGGATTTGTAGTTTTCGACTAAAGCTTTTTTAGATAGCCAAACTATTGCCCAAATCAGAGGAAGCCTTTCGACAGGACTCAGAATCTGAAGTGCATTATGAAGGTTTTCAAAGAGGTTTTGAAAGTCTCTTCACATCAATTCTTGACGCGGCTCTGAGAACAGCCAGAAGAAGAAGAGAGGTTCATGAATGCCAGCTCTCTCTCAACAATAACACTCCAGCTCAACCGTCTGCTCACAAAGAGAAAAATAATGATTCAGATTCTCTGGCCGAGGAGGGATATCATGGTTTGTGTGCGTCTGCAACATCGGCTTTTTGCTGTCAAGTGTGGGCCGGTTCCTGGCTCAATATTCCAGTACTGCAGTGTTTTTCACCCCATATTCTAAGCACCAGTGGCGTTTGTAGGATTTTAATTTTAGGGGGGGCTCAGCCCCCAGTGAGGGTATGGATATAAAACGGGGACCCACTTTATATTAAGTGGCCTTAACTACTATATACTAACATTTAAATTAATCATTTGAAACAATGCACTTATTGTGTACATTCATGTTTTTACATTGTACTTACATTTTTAAAAATACCTGCATGTAAATACATCTGTACATTTGTAATTACACAGTTGACACTTACACCTAACCCTACCCTTAAACTTACCCAAACCACCACTCCTGTCCCTAACCCTACCCTTAAACTTACCCAAACCACCACTCCTGTCCCTAACTCTACCCTTAAACTTACCCAAACCACCACACCTGTCCCTAACCCTACCCTTAAACTTACCCAAACCACCACTCCTGTCACTAACCCTACCCTTAAACTTACCCAAACCACCACTCCTGTCCCTAACCCTACCCTTAAACTTACCCAAACCACCACACCTGTCCCTAACCCTACCCTTAAACTTACCCAAACCACCACTCCTGTCCCTAACCCTACCCTTAAACTTACCCAAACCACCACTCCTGTCCCTAACTCTACCCTTAAACTTACCCAAACCACCACACCTGTCCCTAACCCTACCCTTAAACTTACCCAAACCACCACTCCTGTCACTAACCCTACCCTTAAACTTACCCAAACCACCACTCCTGTCCCTAACCCTACCCTTAAACTTACCCAAACCACCACACCTGTCCCTAACCCTACCCTTAAACTTAACCACACCACCACACCTGTCCCTAACCCTACCCTTAAACTTACCCAAACCACCACTCCTGTCCCTAACCCTACCCTTAAACTTACCCAAACCACCACACCTGTCCCTAACCCTACCCTTAAACTTACCCAAACCACCACTCCTGTCCCTAACCCTACCCTTAAACTAACCCAAACCACCACTCCTGTCCCTAACCCTACCCTTAAACTTACCCAAACCACCACTCCTGTCCCTAACCCTACCCTTAAACTTACCCAAACCACCACACCTGTCCCTAACCCTACCCTTAAACTTACCCAAACCACCACTCCTGTCCCTAACCCTACCCTTAAACTTACCCAAACCACCACACCTGTCCCTAACCCTACCCTTAAACTTACCCAAACCACCACACCTGTCCCTAACCCTACCCTTAAACTTACCCAAACCACCACTCCTGTCCCTAACCCTACCCTTAAACTAACCCAAACCACCACTCCTGTCCCTAACCCTACCCTTAAACTTACCCAAACCACCACACCTGTCCCTAACCCTACCCTTAAACTTACCCAAACCACCACACCTGTCCTTAACCCTACCCTTAAACTTGCCCAAACCACCACACCTGTCCCTAACCCTACCCTTAAACTTACCCAAACCACCACTCCTGTCCCTAACCCTACCCTTAAACTAACCCAAACCACCACTCCTGTCCCTAACCCTACCCTTAAACTTACCCAAACCACCACACCTGTCCATAACCCTACCCTTTAACTTACCCAAACCACCACACCTGTCCTTAACCCTACACTTAAACTTGCCCAAACCACCACTCCTGTCCCTAACCCTACCCTTTAACTTACCCAAACCACCACACCTGTCCCTAACCCTACCCTTAAACTTACCCAAACCACCACTCCTGTCCTTAACCCTACCCTTAAACTTACCCAAACCACCACTCCTGTCCCTAACCCTACCCTTTAACTTACCCAAACCACCACTCATGTCCCTAACCCTACCCTCAAACTTACCCAAACCACCACACCTGTCCTTAACCCTACACTTAAACTTACCCAAACGACCACACCTGTCCCTAACTCTACCCTTAAACTTACCCAAACCACCACTCCTGTCCCTAACCCTACCCTTAAACTTAAACTTACCCAAACCGGTTTGGTCTTGTTTTAAAGCAGACACTCGGCAGATTATTGCTGAAGTGAAAGAAATTAAAAATATGAAAGTATGAAAAAGTTATGGAAGTTTAAATTTACTGTAAATAAAAAAATACTGTACTAAATATTTGTATTTTATAAAAAAAATATATATTTTACAAAAATGTTTTAATCTAAATTTACTATACAATCAAAGACATATGTCTAACCAAGTTGTGTTCCAAATTTGAAGTTGATATCACAAAAATTGAAGTCCCCATGAGATTTTGTTTAGGCGCTGTACCAAAAATAGCCACCGGGTGTCATTCAAATTCAATTGATTGTTTTTTATGCATTTTCCTGTAAATTTCTGTCCAAATGTCACTTCCATCACAAAACGGTCACCAAATATGAAACCTTGAGACTCAGACCTTTCCGACGATATGTGTTTTGTCAAGATTAGAAAAGACTTTGATTATAAAGTAGTTAAAACACATGTTGTAATATGAAACATGAAACCGCCCACTAGGGGAGGAGCCATCTAGAAGAATTTAAAGTACCATTTCCATGGTAACGTAACGTCAAATTTCACAGGATGAATTTTGAGTTCGTAAGCTTTCAAATGATACCTAATTTATGATAATTACTAAAATATATGATACGAAAAAAAGGCGATCAAAAAAAGAGCACCAGGCGTCCCGCCAGCGGGACGGTGAGAGTTAAGAGGTTAAAAGACGGGACGAAGCCGAAGCCTCCCGTAAGTTTCATATGTTATCAAGGTTAATCATAAATTTTTTAGGGGGGCTGGGCAGAAGTTTAGGGGGCCCCTAAAAAGAGCCTAGTGACGCCCATGCTAAGCACACCACGTGGAGAAGATCAAGTCTGCACCATTATGTAAGTCTCATAAATACTGCGATAATATCAAGTTGACTTCATTTCCGCCGGAGCGGCTCCACTCACGCGCAGACGTTTGGCGCATCACTCTGATGTATTTTTCATTAAAATCACAATCTGCAGCACGCCAAGGTGGCACCTATAACTGCTCTCATATCTTCTCTGATTGTAACCTGATCTTTTTGTTGCAGCGCTGCGGCAGACGCATTCATATCTGAAAGGCGAACGCACGCGGCTGGGTTATGAAAGCGTAGCCGCAGGCATGCTGCTTTACATGTGAACACCACACATCCCTGAGCTCGGAGAAACAACACCGGGAACTCAACACATTACAGCTCTCCATCTGACGCCACGTGCCGCTGACAGGGAGCTGATGGTGGTCTGTGAACGCGCTCCCCTGGGCACTGAGCCGAATAAAATTAGGCCATCAAAAAGCAATCCCTACCAGCACAAAGACTTCATTTTTCATAAGCAACAAGTAGACCTGAGCTTTGATGATGACTGGGATGAGTGACGTGCAATTTAAAGGAATTTTCAAGTGAAGATTCGATACAAGTTAAGCTCAATCAACAGCATTTGTGGCATAATATTCAACACACGCACGCACACACACACACACACACACACACACACACACACACACACACACACACAAAATAGTGGTTACGTTGAGGCACTTACAATGGAAGTGAATGAGACCAATTTTGGGAGCTCAAAAGCAGAAGTGTGAATTTTAGAATATCTCACCATAACCCAGATTTTTATAAGAAAATGATTGGAAATAAAATTGTGAATATTCTTGACATTACATGACATGAATGCAGAGTCAGTGGCGATACTAGGATTTCAATATTATATTACAAATAATGGACCCACTTTATATTAGGTAACTACTATATACTAACATTTTGAATTAATCATTTGAAACAATGCACTTATTGTGTACATACATGTTTTTACATTGTACTTACATTTAAAAAATACCTGCATGTAATTACATCTGTAATTAATTTCTGTAGTTACATTTGTAATTACACAGTTGACACTTCCCTTACACCTAACCCTACCCTTAAACTTACCCAAACCACCACTCCTGTCCCTAACCCTACCCTTAAACTTACCCAAACCACCACTCCTGTCCCTAACCCTACCCTTAAACTTACCCAAACCACCACACCTGTCCCTAACCCTACCCTTAAACTTACCCAAACCACCACACCTGTCCCTAACCCTACCCTTAAACTTACCCAAACCACCACACCTGTCCCTAACCCTACCCTTAAACTTACCCAAACCACCACTCCTGTCCCTAACCCTACCCTTAAACTTACCCAAACGACCACACCTGTCCCTAACTCTACCCTTAAACTTACCCAAACCACCACTCCTGTCCCTAACCCTACCCTTAAACTTACCCAAACCACCACACCTGTCCCTAACCCTACCCTTAAACTTACCCAAACCACCACACCTGTCCCTAACCCTACCCTTAAACTTACCCAAACCACCACACCTGTCCCTAACCCTACCCTTAAACTTACCCAAACCACCACTCCTGTCCCTAACCCTACCCTTAAACTTACCCAAACGACCACACCTGTCCCTAACTCTACCCTTAAACTTACCCAAACCACCACTCCTGTCCCTAACCCTACCCTTAAACTTACCCAAACGACCACACCTGTCCCTAACTCTACCCTTAAACTTACCCAAACCACCACTCCTGTCCCTAACCCTACCCTTAAACTTACCCAAACCACCACACCTGTCCCTAACCCTACCCTTAAACTTACCCAAACCACCACTCCTGTCCCTAACCCTACCCTTAAACTTACCCAAACGACCACACCTGTCCCTAACTCTACCCTTAAACTTACCCAAACCACCACTCCTGTCCCTAACCCTACCCTTAAACTTACCCAAACGACCACACCTGTCCCTAACTCTACCCTTAAACTTACCCAAACCACCACTCCTGTCCCTAACCCTACCCTTAAACTTACCCAAACCACCACTCCTGTCCCTAACCCTACCCTTAAACTTACCCAAACGACCACACCTGTCCCTAACTCTACCCTTAAACTTACCCAAACCACCACTCCTGTCCCTAACCCTACCCTTAAACTTACCCAAACGACCACACCTGTCCCTAACTCTACCCTTAAACTTACCCAAACCACCACACCTGTCCCGAACTCTACCCTTAAACTTACCCAAACCACCACTCCTGTCCCTAACCCTACCCTTAAACTTACCCAAACGACCACACCTGTCCCTAACTCTACCCTTAAACTTACCCAAACCACCACTCCTGTCCCTAACCCTACCCTTAAACTTACCCAAACCACCACACCTGTCCCTAACCCTACCCTTAAACTAACCCAAACCACCACTCCTGTCCCTAACCCTACCCTTAAACTAACCCAAACCACCACTCCTGTCCCTAACCCTTTACTTCACACAAGAGCCGCCATTTCCCCCTGTTGCCATGGGAACGTTTTGAAGTGATGTAATTACCCAACGTGAACGTCATCGAAAAGCTGCAAACCCCGTGGAGAAACCATAGATATCGGTGAAACCATGATGAAGCGCAAACTCCCATTTGCCAACAAAAATAACAGCAAAAGACGTGCAAAGCAGTTTCCCTGTGATGACCGATTTCAAAACACAGCATCATGAAGCTTTGAAGCGTTATGAATCAGTGAGTCAATTCAGTGGTTCGGATCGCCAAAGTCACGTATTTCAGCCTTCGAATCATGAATTGACTCGCTGATTCATAACGCTTCGAAGCTTCATGATGCTGTGTTTTGAAATCATTTATCACTATATAAGTCGTTATTTAGGTTTTAGCACAAAAACTATTCTCATCGCTTCATAAAGTTATTGTCGAGCCGCTGTAGTGAGATGGATTTTGTATCGATGTCTTTAGTGCTTTTATGGGTCTTGAGAGTGTACATTGTGCCAATGGAGGCCTTTCTGAGCATCGGATTTCCACTAAAATAACTTTATTTGTGTCTGAAAATGAACGAAGGTCTGACGGGTGTCCAGCGACATGAGGGGACGTCATTAATGACAGAATTTAAATTTTTGGATGAACTAACCCTTTAAGAGATTGCACTTTGTGCATTGGAAGCACTCAAATGTCTGTTTTGTAAAGCCACCTCTGTAAAACAGGAAGTTATTTATTCATTTTTCAAGTTGTAGCATATTCCTTTTGTAAAGCTACAGAACTTGTTTGACTCAATGTTTTGTAAATTTGAGCCGTGTGTTTATTAAGGTCTTCAATAAAACAAGATGAGAACTTAAATATTCCCAGCACTTTCTGTGATGTAGTGCTTTTTTCTCTTTCTCATCAAACCGCAGTTTTTGCAAGTTCCCGCAATTTCATCGCATAAAATTGCATAAATATCCCGCATTTTCCATCGCATTTTTTTGAAAATGTGCCGCATAATCAAGGTTTTTGCCCACAACAATCACACAAAAAAAAGCTGCATTTTTCTGGAAGGACTGAATACAACAGGTGTTGCCCAAGGTGCTTCACAAACAATCGGTTAAAACACTTAAATAAAACTTACATACAAAAAACAATACAAGCAAACATTAAGACAGGAGACAGCAATATACTGGATCACTTTCACACAACGGGCCAGGCCACTTCAGACTGACCCCAATGCTACATCTAATAAGTGGGTTTTCAATAATGACGGCGTTGGGACGAACAGTATATACCGCTGATCACGTATTTCAAACTTCTTTTCACCTCTGAGTGAAGAACCGACCTTCGGCGTGAGTATATCAGGGCCTTAATCTGACATGTCAAACACTCAAGTACAGTGAGCTCTTACACCTCATGCCTGTCAATAATCGACTCCCATGACACAGCTGCTCGGGAAAATGAAACACAGGGTGACCTTCAGCAGCTGCTTTCAAGCTTAAATGAATAATAAATGTTATAGGCAAAAATGCTTTGGTCAAGGATTAACTATTTATGTTTACAGGGAGTCCCCGGAGAGTGCGGTCGATCTTCATTGGAATAATTCTGCACTGTAACACTATATGGTGTCAGGTGCATTTAATATTGTTTTATACTATTATAGTATTTGTTCATATTTTGAATTAGCTTTTATTTACGTAAAATTTATCGTTTTTATTTATACACTGTATAAAAAAGTTATGTACATTTTTAAGTACGATCAACTTGGATGTTTAAGTAATCTCAACTTAAATTACATTAACATTACTTTAAAATGAGTTGGAAGGATTGAATGTACAAGAATTGAATGTACGGACGGATGGACGGATGGACGGATGGACGGATGGACGGATGGACGGACGGACGGACGGATGGACGGATGGATGGATGGATGGATGGATGGATGGATGGATGGATGGATGGATGGATGGATGGATGGATGGATGGATGGATGGATGGATGGATGGATGGATGGATGGATGGATGGATGGATGGATGGACGGATGGATGGACGGACGGACGGACGGACGGATGGATACAATGATAGATAGAATGACAGAATGATATAGACAGACAGACGGACAGATGGATGGACAAACAGATAGACTGATAGATAGAATGATACAATGATAGATAGAACGACAGAATGATAGATATAGACGGATGGACGGACGGACAGAGAGATAGATAGATAGATGGATGGATGGATGGATAGAGACATGATGGATGGAGACATGATGGATGGATGGATGGATGGATGGATGGATGGATGGATGGATGGATGGATGGATGGATGGATGGATGGATGGATACAATGATAGATAGAATGACAGAATGATATAGACAGACAGACGGACAGATGGATGGACAAACAGATAGACTGATAGATAGAATGATACAATGATAGATAGAACGACAGAATGATAGATATAGACGGACGGACAGAGAGATAGATAGATAGATGGATGGATGGATGGATAGAGACATGATGGATGGATGGATGGATGGAGACATGATGGATGGATGGATGGATGGATGGATGGATGGATGGATGGATGGATGGATACAATGATAGATAGAATGACAGAATGATATAGACAGACAGACGGACAGATGGATGGACAAACAGATAGACTGATAGATAGAATGATACAATGATAGATAGAACGACAGAATGATAGATATAGACGGACGGACGGACGGACAGAGAGATAGATAGATAGATGGATGGATGGATGGATGGATAGAGACATGATGGATGGATGGATGGATGGATGGATGGATGGAGACATGATGGATGGATGGATGGATGGATGGATGGATGGATGGATGGATGGATGGATGGATGGATGGATGGATGGATGGATGGATGGAGACATGATGGATGGGTGGATGGATGGATGGATGGATGGAGACATGATGGATAGAATGATACACTGATAGATAGAATGATACAATGATAGATAGAATGATACAATGATAGATAGAATGATACAATGATAGATAGAATGATACAATGGGACGGACGGACGGACAGACAGATAGACAGATGGACGGACGGACAGACAGATAGACAGATAGACAGATAGACAGATAGATAGATAGATAGATAGATAGATAGATAGATAGATAGATAGATAGATAGATAGATAGATAGATAGATAGATAGATAGATAGATAGATAGATAGATAGATAGATAGATAGATAGATAGATAGATGGATGGATGGATGGATGGATGGATGGATGGATGGATGGATGGATGGATGGATGGATGGATGGATGGATGGATGGAGTCAGTTTAATGTAATTTAAGTTGAATGTATTTTTTACAGTATACACTATTATTCTATTCCGAATGAAACCTGTGACTTCTCATTAAAAGAAAACACACAGATCTTAGTTCAACTCCAGGCTCTGTGCAGTTTCATCCGTTTAATTCGATATGTGAGATCTTTCTCTCTGGAAGGTGTTACTCAGTCAAATGTTCTGGGACTGAAATATCTGCGTTAGAGTTCAAGACCTCCAAATGTCACCATCCGTAATAAATGTCCTTCCTCGCTCGGGAGATCGACTACTTGGACGTTTTTTTGCCGTGTTAATGGCTGTTTAAAGCTGCATTATTTTCATGGAAATATCAACCACCATTTCCACTGGTTAGTTGCAACTAAAGTGGCAAAATAAATTCTCACCAAAATGACTTAAGGTTGTTCAGTTTCTTCTTTAAAGCAGCGCAGCAGCAGGACACACACTGGAGAACTGCATGAGGCTCGGCAGGAAAAAACAACACATGCTGAAGGGGTGTGAGATCAGGACAAAAACAAACAACTAACACAAATGATGGGGGAAAAATATCCAACAAGCATTTCAAACCGCAGTTTGCTACACCTCACATGACCTCACTATGATTAATTCAGCTATAGTGGCACACAGTTATCAACTTAGAAATTAACTGTTAGCTGTCCAATCAAAGGATGAGTAGCGTATCACAACAGACTGGGCCATCTGACCAATCAGAGCAGACTGGGCTCTCAGAAAGGCGGGGTTTATAGAGACAGAATCCTACATCGAAGCATTTCAGACACTGTGAGCATAGAGGCGATGTGTTTTTTTGTTTGGGGGGGGGGGGGGTCGGGGTGACCTTGGATGCTATTGTAGAAGACCTCCAAAGCTAAATCAGGAATCTTTGAAGTTACATAAAAGGATCCCTAAACTTGAGGTTGAAATCACTTCCAGTTAACTCTATTATACTTGAAAAGACAAAGTCAAAACATAAAACTGATGTTATACGCAGTGTGTGTTCTGGTAGTAGGTCATCCAGGTATTGCATGCATGCATTAAAATATACTGCAAAAAAATATGCCATTCCAACCAGACCTTTTACGAGACGGGCATTTCGGCCATTTCAATGAGACTGCACTCTAAAAAATGCTGGGTTAAAAAAAAAACAAGTTGGGTTGAAAATGGACTAACCCAGCAAGTGGGTTGTTTTAAGTGTTTTAAGTGTTTTAACCCAGTGAATGGGTTGTTTTAACCCAGTGAATGGGTTGTTTTAACCCGGTGGTTGGGTTAAATGTTTGCTTAAAGCAACCCAATTGCTGGGTTAAAACAACCCGATTGCTTGGTTAAAACAACCGAATTGATGGATTAAAACAACCCAATTGATGGGTTAAAAAAAACCAATTGCTGGGTTAAAACAACCCAATTGCTGGGTTAAAACAACCTAATTGCTGGGTTAAAACAATGCAATTGCTGGGTTAAAACAACCTAATTGCTGGGTTAAAAACAACCCAATTGCTGGGTTAAAACAACGCAATTGCGGGGTAAAACAACCCATTTGCTAGGGTAAACCAACCCAATTGCCGGGTTAAAACAACCCAATTGCCTGGTTAAAACAACCCAATTGCTGGGTTAAAACAACCAAATTGCTTGGTTAAAAAAACCCAATTGCTGGGTTAAAACAACCCATTTGCTAGGGTAAAACAACCCAATTTCTGGGTTAAAACAACCCAATTGCTAGGTTAAAACAACCCAATTGCTGGGTTAAAACAACCCAATTGCTGGGTTAAAACAACCAAATTGCTGGGTTAAAACAACGCAATTGCTGGGTTAGCCAATTGGGTTGTTTTTAACCCAGCATTTTTTAGAGCGTGTACAGATTCATATGAACCAGCCGTCAATTGGCCAAAAACACAAAGCAGTTGTGAATTGCCATGAGATTGTGTTGCTATTCATAGTAACCGCAGAGCAAAGTTCAGACACAAGTGTTGACACCAGCTTTAGCACGTTCTCACTCCACTACTCCGGCCGTTTAGAGCATAAACCGGCCCACTTCACACTTTTACAGCTGAACAAATACATCACCCGGGTTTGCATGGCTTGGTTTTCTCCTGCACATTAAAGCTCCCACAACTATTTATACTACAGAATGTGTAGAATAGTGTGAAAATGGGAGGCAGAGAAAAAGGAAGAGAGGGAGGAAATGAACACGACCCAACAAAGTTTCCCCTAAATAAGACAGAAATTGTTGCACGGATGGCATTAGGGTGACATTTACCAGCGTAGCCTGAGGGGATCGAGAGCATGTCCTGCTAATTTAGTGATTAACCGGGTTCATTTCTAAACTTCAACACCTGATGATGATGAAACCGACAGATCGTGTTCATCTCGCCACTCTTTCTCTTAATTATGACACATGCCTTTAATAATTAATAGTGAACTGCAGTGTTCTGCACTTTAGATAATGATCCGTCTCTCTTTTGTTTGAGAGTTGGATGAAGTGATGGCGGGCGGTTAACACATTAAAACCCTTTAACCCCCTCGACCTTTAGCAAGACCAGCGCGAGTGAGGACGATATTACAGGAGGGAAACACCCGTCGAGTGTGAAACAGCGGCTCAGTTTCCGTCTGCTCGTCTCGTGTGTTTCAGTCTCAATGGAAGTGTCGTTCCAGTGATGCTGTGCAAACCTCTCAGAGTTTCTGAAGGACGGGAACGACTGTTTTAATGATAGACCTTTATGAATTACATTTACTCACACTCTCAAAACTCCATCCATCCATCCATCATCCATTCATCAACCATCTGTCCATCCATCCATCCATCAACCATCTGTCCATCCATCCATCAACCATCCATCCATCCATCCATCCATCATCCGTCCATCCATCCATCCATCAACCATCAGTCCGTCCATCCATCCGTCCGTCCATC
This sequence comes from Romanogobio albipinnatus, assembly GCA_023566225.1. Classification (NCBI taxonomy): domain Eukaryota; kingdom Metazoa; phylum Chordata; class Actinopteri; order Cypriniformes; family Gobionidae; genus Romanogobio; species Romanogobio albipinnatus. The sequence continues at coordinate 56,096,824 of CM042245.1, read as the reverse complement.
CATCCATCCATCCGTCCGTCCGTCCGTCCGTCCGTCCATCCGTCCATCCATCCATCCATCATCCATTCATCCATCCATCCATCCCTCCATCCATCCATCCATCATCCATCCATCCATCCCTCCATCCATCCATCATCCGTCCATCCATCAATCCATCATCCGTCCGTCCATTCATCCATCCATCCATCATCCATCCATCCCTCCATCCATCCATCATCCGTCCATCCATCAATCCATCATCCGTCCGTCCGTCCATTCATCCATCCATCCATCATCCATCCATCCATCCATCCATCCCTCCCTCCATCCATCCATCCATCCATCCATCTATCTATCTATCTATCTATCTATCTATCTATCTATCTATCTATCTATCTATCTATCTATCTATCTATCTATCTATCTATCTATCTATCTATCTTTCTACTCTGTCTGTCTGTCTGTCTGTCTATATCTATGTATCATTCTATTATTCTGTTGTTCCTTCCATCCATCCATCCATCCATCCATCCATTTCCCTCTCTCTCTCTCTATCCATCTATCTATCTCTCCATCCATCTGTCTGTTTGTGTCGATGTATTGTTCTATCGTGCTATCTTTCTGCCATTCTATCTATCATTTTATCATTCTATCTATTAATCATTCCATCCATCCATCCATTTTTTTCTCTCTCTCTCTCTCTCTCTCTCTCTCTCTCTCTCTCTCTCTCTCTCTCTCTCTCTCTCTCTCTCTCTCTCTCTCTCTCTCTCTCTCTCTCTCTCTCTCTCTCTCTCTCTCTCTCTCTCTCTCTCTCTCTCTCTGTCTATCCATCTATCTATCTCTCCATCCATTTGTCTGTCTGTATCAATGTATTGTTCTATCGTTCTATCTCTCTGCCGTTCTATCTATCATTGTATCATTCTATCTATTTATCATTCCATCCATCCGTCCATCCATCCACCCATTCGTCCATCCGTCAAGCCATCCATCAACCATCCATTTATCTATCTGTCTATCTATGTGTCGTTCTATCTAGCTGTTTGTCCATCCATCCATCGTTCTATCTGTCTGTCTATATCTATGTATCTATCGTCCGTCCATCCATCCGTCCGTCTATCTATCTATCTATCTATCTATCTATCTATCTATCTATCTATCTATCTATCTATCTATCTATCTATCTATCTATCTATCTATCTATCTATCTATCTATCTATCTATCTATCTATCTATCTATCTATCTATCTATCTATCTATCTATCTATCTATCTATCTATCTATCTATCTATCTATCTATCTATCTGTTTGTCCATCCATCCATCGTTCTGTCTGTCAGTCTATATCTCTGTATTGTTCTATTATCGTGTTGTTCCATCCATCCAATGTGTTCTGAATGGTAGTTAGTGTGTTGCTATGTGGTTTCTATGGTGTTTTGGGCAGTTGTTGGTTACTTACTGTTCTAAGTCCCTGTAATATTCTTGTCCTTGGCTTGGATATGGCTTTAGAAAAGCAATACTCTCTTCATTCATGTCTGTAATATAAATCATGCTGATGTTTATGCATTGTGGTTTAATACTTTGTGTTGAGGGTTTGTTGAAATCACTAACACTATGTAAGATGCAATCTTGTGGTGTGAAAGCTTTCCCAGTCTGGCAAACTCGCATATTAGTGAGTTTCTGAGAGACAGCCGTATGTCACAATCAAGCGGTGAACAACACGGCATCAGCGTGGGCGGGCTCGGGCTCAGAGGCGCTGTGTTCCTGTCGTCTGCGGGTCAGTGGAGCTTCACCGCTCTGACTCTCACTGCCAGGTGTCTGTGCTGTTACGACTGCCCTCACTGCTCATTTACAGCGGTTCACTGGTGGCCGGCGTGTGGGAAGAGGCTTTTGCTCTGGAATATCTCCCACATTACAGTTTAATGGATTAACAGTGGTTTACTCCTCAAAGGGAAAGGTCACTCTTACAGGGTTTACTCAGTCTCTCAATACACAAAATGATGTCAGAGGATTCAATGCCTTTGACAGACGGGATGTACAAGTGACTTGATTGTATTTATAGACAGCATATTTTTATCATTAATAATGTCTCATTCAAATTATTACCAGAAATAAAATTATTATAATATATTAGGATGGATGGATGGATGGATGGATAAACAGATAGACTGATTAATAAATAGATAGAATGATAGACTGACGGATGGATGGATGGATGGATGGATGGATGGATGGATGGATGGATGGATGGATGGATGGATGGATGGATGGATGGATGGATGGATGGATGGATGGATGGATGGATGGATGGATGGATGGATGGATGGATGGATGGATGGATGGATGGATGGATGGATGGATGGATGGACTGATTAATAGATAGATAGAATGATAGACTGACAGCTAGATAGAACGATAGATAGATAGATAGATAGAATGATAGAACGATAGATAGATAGAACGATAGAACGATAGATAGATAGAACGATAGAACGATAGATAGATAGAACGATAGAACGATAGATAGATAGATAGATAGATAGATAGATAGATAGATAGATAGATAGATAGATAGATAGATAGATAGATAGATAGATAGATAGATAGATAGATAGATAGATAGATAGATAGATAGATAGATAGATAGATAGATAGATAGATAGATAGATAGATCGATAGATCGATAGATAGATAGATCGATAGATAGAACGATAGATAGATAGATAGAACGATAGATAGATAGATAGAACGATAGATAGATAGATAGAACGATAGATAGATAGATAGAACGATAGATAGATAGATAGATAGATAGATAGATAGATAGATAGATAGATAGATAGATAGATAGATAGATAGATAGATAGATAGATAGATAGATAGATAGATAGATAGATAGATAGATAGATAGATAGATAGATAGATAGATAGAACGATCAATGGATAGAACGATAGAACGATAGAACGATAGAACGATAGATAGATAGATAGAACGATAGATAGATAGAACGATAGAACGATAGATAGATAGAACGATAGAACGATAGATAGATAGAACGATAGATAGAACGATAGATAGATAGATAGATAGATAGATAGATAGATAGATAGATAGATAGATAGATAGATAGATAGATAGATAGATAGATAGATAGATAGATAGATAGATAGATAGATAGATAGATAGATAGATAGATAGATAGATAGATAGATAGATAGAACGATAGATAGATAGAACGATCGATAGATCGATCGATCGATCGATCGATAGATCGATAGATAGATAGATAGATAGATAGATAGATAGATAGATAGATAGATAGATAGATAGATAGATAGATAGATAGATAGATAGATAGATAGATAGATAGATAGATAGATAGATAGATAGATAGATAGATAGATAGATAGATAGATAGATAGATAGATAGATAGAACGATAGATAGATAGATAGATAGATAGAACGATAGATAGATAGATAGATAGATAGATAGATAGATAGATAGATAGATAGATAGATAGATAGATAGATAGATAGATAGATAGATAGATAGATAGATAGATAGATAGATAGATAGATAGATAGATAGATAGATAGAACGATCAATGGATAGAACGATAGAACGATAGAACGATAGAACGATAGAACGATAGATAGAACGATAGATCGATAGATAGATAGATAGATAGATAGATAGATAGATAGATAGATAGATAGATAGATAGATAGATAGATAGATAGATAGATAGATAGATAGATAGATAGATAGATAGATAGATAGATAGATAGATAGATAGATAGATAGATAGATAGATAGATAGATAGATAGATAGATAGAGAAACATTTTCTAACTTTATAAATGTCTTTACGGTCCCTTTTAATCAACTGAATGCATCCTCGCTGAATGTGTGTGTGTGTGTGTGCGTGTGCGTGTGCGTGTGCGTGTGCGTGTGTGTGTGTGTGTGTGTGTGTGTGTGTACTGTCCCCTCAAGAAAGAGTGGAATACGGATACGTGTATAATCAGTCTCTGGGGCGTCATTGAGAACTCAACTGTGAGCAGGGCACCTCCAGGACACTCTCGACTTCCAGACGACCCGACATTTTTCAGTCCAATTGGCAGTCAGCGCGTCACGAGCAATTAGCTCTAATTGGGGCGATTACACTGATGTGGATGGTGGAGGAACGGAAAACCCTGGATATGGAGAGCCCCGGAACAACACAGTCACTGCACGGAGAATCAAAACAAAAAGTCCATGGCTGAAAAAATTGAGTGGATGTGGATTGAGAGATGAACCGGAGGAGGAGGGCGTCGCCGACGGAAAGCTTTGAGCTCAAGAAAGGCCTTCGCCAGAAGGCACTAAAAACCGTATTTAGTTCTGAAGCACAAAGATGTCAGAGTCAATTAATTCAGCTCGTGTGGAGAATCCACAACACTGCCTCTCTAACACAAGAACACAGACGCACGCGGCCCTCTGGGGAACCAGCTAAAACACCTCTTAGAATACAAAACAACCCGTGCAGATCCATAACACGCTCTGCTGTGATTACCTGCGATACATTACAGATGTGTGAAATCACAAAGCAGCCGAAGCCAAACCTCAGACCCGCTCGTGGTTATAAAGGTGTCAGATGTATATTCCACCACACTTCTGTCATCATATGAAGACTATGAATATGAGCAGACTACAGTCATGTGATATCTGACGTGTTACCATTCAGTCTGGCTTTGATTCAGAAGTCGATGCTTTTGTGGTTTCATGTTACTCATGTTTCACTCGGTGTGTACATTATGTTTTATTTATGAGCAGTCATGGCGGTCGAGCAGCAAACCACCATCATTTTATAAACACTACTGTTATTCTGTCACAGAATGTCGCTTTAATAGCGAAGCACTGAACGTCTATTTCCCGCTCAAGCGCTCTGCGTTTTATATCGGTCGCCGGGGGTTGAAGAATATTCAACTTTGAGTAAAACGCAGCGCCCATCACTGTCACTTTTACCCAGCCGTCCAATCACAGTAGAAGAGGGGCGGGACAAACACAACACCGACCAACCGCCAGTCAGCCACATTCTGTGTGTACACAGTCAACATGACAACAACTAGCATAACAACGGAACAAAAATAAGCATTATCTTTCTAATCAAATGCCAATCTTCTCCTAAATGTCCCAAAATTCAGCACAAACTGTTCAAGAGAAGTGAGCAGATTTCACCTGGGAACACATACATGCAAATTGAAATTAAAATGAGCAAATGAATGAGGAAAACAATTTTTTATAAGACGCTATATTTACATTAGCAATATTTAAATTTTTTCCCCCAAAATGATCTAAAAAAGGCATGGATATAAGATGCTGTACTTATCATACAAGAACACTGACTGAATAATTATTCTTTATTAAAAAAAATAACCGAAGTAGTTGCATTATGTAGTTGCACCACCACCACTACCACTACTACTACCATCACCACCACTACTACTACTAGTGCCATGATCACCACCACTACCACTACTACTACCACCACCACCACCACTACTACTACTACTACTACTACCATCACCACCACCACCACTACTACTACCATCATCACCACCACCACCACCACCACTACTACTACTACTACTACTACTACTACCATCACCACCACAACTACTACTACTACTACTACTACTACCACCACCACCACCACCACCACTACTACTACTACTACCATCATCACCACCACCACCACCACTACTACTACCATCACCACCACCACCACTACTACTACTACTACTACTACCATCACCACCACAACTACTACTACTACTACTACCACCACCACCACCACCACTACCACTACCACTACCACTACTACTACTACTACTACTACTACTACTACTACTACTACTACTACTACTACCACTACTATCATCACCACCACCACCATTACTACTACCACTACCATCACCACCACCACCACCACTACTACTACTACTACTACTACTACTACTACTACTACCATCACTACCACCACTACTACTACCACCATTACCACCACCACCACCACCACCACTACTACTACCACCACCACCACCACCACCACCACCATCACCACCACCACCACCACCACCACTACTACTACTACTACTACTACTACTACTACTACTACCATAACCACCACCATTACTACCACTACCATGACCACTACTACTACCACTAGCATCACCACCACCACTACTACTACCACTACCATCACCACCACCACTACTACTACCACTACCACCTCCACTATCACTACAATCACCACCACCGCTACTACCATCACCAACACTATACCTGCCACAACCACCACTACTACCATTACCATCCCCACTACTACTACCACGACCATCAACACCACCGCTACTACCTCTACCGCTACCACCACCACTACCATCACCACTACCACTACTACTATGACTACTACTACTACTACTAAAATGTGTTAATAAAAATGTTTTATTAAACCTTTTTTGGGCCATGACTCATCACTTTTAGCAAACAGTCAGTGTGTATATTATGCATTTCAGGTCTCTTTTTTTTCTGTTGGTTTGTTTTGCTCAGCCTAGCAGGAAGTTTCTTCTTAAATGGAGCGGGTACTGGGTTTAAAAACACAATGAAGTCAGGAGGCGTCATCTGCATTTGAATGCTGCTTTAAGTGAATGTTTTTCTTTCTCGCTGAGTCATGGAAGGACGTTTACTGCGGTGAGTGAATCGAAGCAGAAAAGCAGGATGCTTGCGTGCTGTGTGCGTGCGGAGCAGGAAGCCGTCCAGCTGGTGTCTGCTCACCTTTCACCTGTGGAGCGCTCGCTCCCCGGGACACGGCCGTCTACACGCAGGTTCTGGACACTGAGCGGCAAATGTTGCTTGCTAAAAACGGTTTCCTAAGGCACACAATGGGGCATTTGCTGGTTCAGAAAGCAGAATCTCAATCTGAAGGTGTTTGTTGTCTGCAGATATGTGTACGATAGAAAGTACTTCTATTCATCCTGAAGATTGACATAACGTAAAAAAAATGACATTTCTAGTCTTATTGTGAACAATTTATCAGCACACATTATTCTAAAGATAGAATAATGTGCTTTTCAATCTTCCCTTGTTTTACATCACATTACAGAAGGAAAATGGTTTGCAAACACTTTTGCATGTAGACTTTAATAAGTTTATTTATACACTTTATTTTACAGTGTCCTTGTCACATGTGTTACATATACTTACTGTCACTAACCCGAACCCATAGGAAGTATATGTTAATTAATATTACTTAAATGTGTAATAGGTTAAAATTAGGTTCAAAATACTACTACTACTACTACTACTACTTCTTCTACATCCACCACCACTACTACAATCACCACCTCGACTACTACTACTACCACTACAACTACTACTACTTCCACCACCACCACTACAAATCACCACCTCGACTACTTCTACTATTACCACCGCATCTACATCTACTACTACTACTACTACTACTACTACTACTACTACTACTACTACTACTACTACCACCGCATCTACTACTACTACTATCACATTGACTACTACTACTTCTACTACTACTATTACCACTGCCTCTACTACTACTACTACTACCACCACTGCTGCTACTACCACTACTACCACCAACACCACCACCACCACTACTACTACTACTACTACTACTACTACTACTGCTGCTGCTGCTGCTGCTACCACCATCACACCACCCCCACCACTACTACTACTACTACCACCACCACCACTACTTCTACTACCATCACTACTACAACAACAACAACGACGACTATTACTACTACCACCACCACTACCACTGCTGCTGCTGCTGCTACTACTACTACCACCATCACCACCACCGCCACCACCACTTCTACTACCCCCACCACTACTACGATGATGACTACTACTACAACTACTACCACTACTACTACTACTACTACTGCTGCTGCTGCTGCTGCTGCTGCTGCTGCTGCTGCTACTACTACTACTACTACTACTACTACTAGCACCACCACCACTACTATTACTTCTACTACCATCACCACCACCACCACCACTACCACTACTACTACTACTAGCACCACCACCACTACTACCACTACTACTACCATCACCACCACCACCACCACCACTACTACTACTACTACTACTTCTACTACCACCACCACTACAACTACAACCACTAATAATAATAATAATAATTTAATTATAATAATTTATACAGGTAAAATGGTTCAAAATAAAATATAATAAAATAATGAATTATAATATAATTATTATTATGAACCTAAGTGGACAGATACAAAGGCCCTAAATTAAATAATCATGATACTACCACTACTACTACTACTACTACTACTACTACTAATAATAATAATAAAATTAATAATAATAATAATAATAATAACATCAATTATATTGTAATTATTATAATGTGTATTATTATAATGAACCTAATTTGACAGATACAATGCTTCTAAATTAAATAATCATGACACTACTACTACGATTACTAACACAATACTACTTTGTACTACTAATTGTATTATATTATCATTAGTATTACTATTAATTAAATAGTATTATCAGTATACCAGTACTACTACTACTACTATTTCTAATAATAATAATAGTAGTTGTAGTATAATCATAATTATTATTTATTATATATCATTATTATTGACATTTCTAAGGTTCTAGAAGGGCACAGGTAACACAGAGGAGACGCACAGCCTCAGCTGACACTAGCGTCCTGAACGTTGAAGGAGAACCGGAGTCCCTGCTGTTATCAGACTGATGTAAAAGATAACAGTCGGCTCGACAGAACAAGACGAGAAAGGTCATGGTGGACGGCCGCAGCATTAATGCTGTTTATCAGTACAATTTTATCAATATTTATATCAAAGTCAGGTGGTAGTAAACAGAGCTCTCAGCCCTGCGCGCAGTGTCAAGAGAGCATGCACAAGTCAAAATATAATACGGCTCTATTTTCTTTCCTAATGCACGGTCTTGGTCTTTTGAGTGATTGTTCGGTGCATGTTATTATTTCAAAGGGGAAAAATAGTATCGTTGTAATCGTTCATCAAAACATAATAACATGCTCCCCTTCGAGAACGTCTTTCCTTCTCACCAATCAATTCATGACGAATAAAATGAAGTGCTGTCCTACAGTTTTGTCACGCTAATTATCTTGTTTCACTCCACAATTCGTCACATGACAAACGTTAAATGCGTCGTGAACTTGTTTCGTGCTGATTTTAATGAAGAAATGGAGGACTTTGAGGACAAAACTCTTCCTGTCTGACACACGTTTGCTCCTCTCCATGGCATTTAGCATTAATTAAGATCCAATCAAATGAGATTCATCAGCACACAATAGTCTAAAGAGGAAAACGTGTCTGTCTTTGTAATAATTCAATGCACCTGTCCCACAAAGACCGGTTTTCACTGTCCAATTGATTCTTCATGCATTTGCATTTTTTACAGTGTCCTTCTTACATATGTTACATATACTTACTGTAGTAATATCAGTAAATTATGTATAATTACGTGCAACTAAGCACTATGTTCATTAACATTACTCAGTACTTAAATGTATAAATATTACTCTGAAACCAGGACTCCTTAAAATAGTGTCACCACTGTTAGGTTCAAATTAGGTTCAAAATACTACTACTACTACTACTACTACTACTACTACTACTACTACTACTACTACTACTACTACTACTACTACCACCGCCGCTGCTGCTGCTGCTACTACTACTACCACCACCACCACTACTGCTGCTGCTGCTACTACCACCACCACCACTACTGATTCTGCTGCTGCTGCTACTGCTACTACTACTACTACTACTACTACTACTACTACTACCACCACCACTACTGCTGCTTCTACTACTACTACTACCACCACCACTACTGCTTCTGCTGCTGCTACTACTACTACTATTACTACTACTACTACTACTACTACTACTACTACTACTACTACTACTACTACTACTACCACCACCACTACTGCTTCTGCTGCTGCTACTACTACCACCACCACCACCACCACTACTACTGATTCTGCTGCTGCTGCTTCTACTACTACTACTACCACCACCACCACTTCTACTGCTGCTGCTACTACTACTACTAACCACCACCACCACTACTACTACTACTGCTGCTGCTGCTGCTGCTGCTGCTGCTACTACTACTACTACTACTACTACTACTACTACTACTACTACTACTACTACCACCACCACCACCACTACTGCTGCTGCTGCTACTACTACTACTACCACCACCACCACCACTACTGCTGCTGCTACTTCTGCTGCTACTACTACTACCACCACCACTACTACTGATTCTGCTGCTTCTGCTACTACTACTACTACTACTACCACCACCACCACCACCACCACTGCTTCTGCTGCTGCTGCTGCTGCTACTACTACTACTACTACTACTACTACTACTACCACCACCACCGCCGCCGCCGCCGCTGCTGCTGCTACTACTACCACCACCACTACTGCTTCTGCTGCTGCTGCTGCTACTACCACCACCACCACTACTACTGATACCACCACCACCACCACCACTACTACTACTACTACTACAACTACAACCACCACCACCACCAATACTACTACTACTACTACTACTGCTTCTGCTGCTGCTGCTACTACCACCACCAGCACCACCACCACTACTACTACTACTACTACTACTACTACTACTACTACCACTACTAATGCTTCTGCTGCTGCTGCTGCTGCTACTGCTGCTGCTGCTACTACTACTACTACTACTACTACTACTAATACCATCACCACCACCACTACTTCTACTTCTACTAATACCACCACCACTACTAATACTACTAATACTACTACTACTACTACTAATACCATCACCACCACCACCACCACTTCTACTTCTACTAATACCACCACCACCACCACCACCACCACTACTACTAATAATAATACCACCACAACTACTACTACTACCACCACCACCACTACTACTACTACAACCACCACCACCAATACTACTACTACTACTACTGCTCCTGCTGCTGCTGCTGCTGCTACTACTACCACCACCACCACCACCACTACTACTACTAATACCACCACCACCACCACCACTACTACTACTAATACCAGCACCACCAGCACCACCACCACTACTACTACTACTACAACCACCACTACTAATGCTTCTGCTGCTGCTGCTGCTGCTGCTGCTGCTGCTACTACTACTACTACTACTAATACCATCACCACCACCACTACTTCTACTTCTACTAATACCACCACCACTACTACCACCACTACTACTAATACTACTACTACTAATACCATCACCACTACTTCTACTTCTACTAATACCACCACCACTACCACTACTACTAATACCACCACAACTACTACTACTACCACCACCACCACCACCACTACTACTACTACTACAACAACTACCACCACCACCACTACTACTACTACAACAACAACAACAACAACCACCCCCACTATTACTACTATTACTACTAATACTACTAATACCATCACCACCACCACCACCACTATACTACTACTACCACCACCACTACTACTACAACAACAACAACAACAACTACCACCAAAACTACTACTACTACTACACTCTAAAAAATGCTGGGTTAAAAATAACCCAAGTTGGGTTGAAAATGGACTAACCCAGCAATTGGGTTGTTTTAACCACCACTACTAATAGAGTCTAGAAACTGACTTTGTTGCCAAACAGGAGTGATTGAACACAGTGATCAGAGACTCAGACTAAATAGTGAGTCTCTCTGCTCGGATTAAAGTTGACTTTCACAGTGGCAGTGATTCATGCGCTCCACATTAAAAGCAAGAATTCCCCAGGAAGTCACACCTCCTCTATGGACAAGCCAAGTTAATTAGCCCATTGTATCCGGCCTGTAGTTTGTCAAGGTGGCACGAGAGAAGCCTTTCACAAGTACAATTAAGATGCCAGTCAGTGGCATTACTCTAGAGCAAACTAATCATTTATAGCTAAAATATAATTTCCTATTTTTTCTTTTGATTTGGGAGTATGGGCATATTTCTGTTAAATTCAACCAGCCATATTTTCTGACACATAAAAATAACATCATGCCACACTGTCAGAGCTATTACAGGTGCATCATTTCCTGTGAAATGAAACGGTTGGAGACAGAACTTTTCTTTTCGGATGTCAACTCTACTGGTCTCTCTCCGTCTGTCCACTGGAAAACTAAAGTGTAACGTAATACGAGAGCCGCAGGGATCAAAGGCATCCTTTGGTTTCAAGTTCAGTCTTTAAATGAGACGAAATTTCAGAAAAGATGAATTATAACTACAGCCTTCTCGTCTTTCATCTCTGCTCTTCATCATTCTCTTTTCATCAATTTCTCATGTGTCACACACTGATTCTGCACCGCGACTTCCTGTTTTGTGTCAGCTATTAAACATTCAAGACAGGAAATACTCACAGCTACAGCAGAGGCGGGATGGATGGATGGATGGATGGATGGATGGATGGATGGACGGACGGACGGACGGACGGACGGATGGATGGATGGATGGATGGATGGATGGATGGATGGATGGATTGATGATGGATGATGATGGATGGATGATGGATGATGGATGGATGATGGAATGATTGGATGGATGGATGGATGGATGGATGATGGAATGATTGGATGGATGGATGGATGGAATGATATGGATGGAAGGATGATGATAGAACAATAGATAGATACAAATATAGAACAATAGATAGATAGAACGGGATGGATCGATCGATGGATGGATGGATGATGGATAGAACAATAGATATATAGAAAGATAGAATGAGATGGATGGATGGATGGATGGATAGATAGATCCAAATGGATGAATGGATAGATAGAATATTTATAATAAATGATTAGAGCAAATGAGATGAGATGATTATAAATAACAGACAGAATAAGCGATCATCATCATCATCACCATCATCATCATCACCATCATCATCATCATCATCATCACAATCATCACCATCATCATCATCATCACCATCATCACCATCATCATCATCATCACCATCATCACAATCATCACCATCATCATCATCATCATCATCATCATCATCATCACCATCATCATCATCATCATCATCATCACCATCATCATCACCATCATCACCATCATCACCATCACCACCATCACCACCATCATCACCATTATCATCATTATGATGTAATTGAAGACTAGTCTCAGGCCTGAGCTGATAGTAAGAACGCTTCCATCTGTTGCAGTGAGAACAGAGAGGATGATGGGAAGGTGTCGCCCCGGCCGTGGCACTCAGGTTGGCAGCCGGCCCGCTGGTGGAGGCGTGAGGGAACACAGCCCTCGACAGACCGGCTCCAACCTTCTGCCCCGCCGGAGGGAAGCCCAGGCGCTTCCTGCCCAGGAATCAACGCGTCGGGTCCCAGTGCGGTCAGTGAAGCGGAGCAGAGCCAGCCGGGCCGCGGCCAAGGGGAAGAGCCTGAGGTGTCAGCGGCCTGTCCGATGCAGGACTGGCCCAGGAGACCACACGGCATAGCACATTAGATGCTCTTGTGTTATACACCCACATTTAGAAACACATTTGTTCACATTTAGTCATTTCCTGTTCCTGTGTGCACACGAAAATAAAAGAGTGCAGTAATCCTTAATTGCGTAGCACTACTTAAAATCTTAAAAGTATATTTAACCTGAATTGCAAGTAAAATATGAATGAAATAAAAGGCCACTTAAAGAGAGTAAAAGTGCACTTTGGCACAAGGTCAAATGAAAGGTTTTGATACAGTTAGCGGTGCACTATTCCATTATATTATTATTACAATTAACATTAATATTTTAAATGTACTCAATTGCAAATTACAAATGTGCACATTTACACGCATTAGTGTGTAGTGTTTTCAACGTTCAAAGTTTAAAGCAAGGGGAGATATTTTCTTTTAAAGAAATCGATTTTTAATGGTGCGTTCACACCGGACGCGAATGACGCAAATAAATCACGCTATTCACGCAAAGTTGGACGCTTGAACCATAGATATACATAATAAAGGCTAGATGTCTCGTCCGCGCTGCTGGCCAATGGAGGTCGACGTCCGCACCTGGCGGCCATCTTGTCACAGTCAGCTCGCTCACTTGTAATCGCCTTCGCCTTATTTTCGCGAATCGTGTCATTGGCACCGCCTTATTTGCGCAAATCGTGTCATTGGCACCGCCTTATTTGTGCGAATCGTGTCATTGGCACCGCCTTATTTGAGCAAATCGTGTCATTGGCACCGCCTTATTTGCGCGAATCGTGTCATTGGCACCGCCTTATTTGCGCAAATCGTGTCATTGGCACCGCCTTATTTGTGCGAATCGTGTCATTGGCACCGCCTTATTTGAGCAAATCGTGTCATTGGCACCGCCTTATTTGCGCGAATCGTGTCATTGGCACCGCCTTATTTGCGCGAATCGTGTCATTGGCACCACCTTATTTGAGCAAATCATGTCATTGGCACCGCCTTATTTGCGCGAATCGTGTCATTGGCACCGCCTTATTTGCGCTAATCGTGTCATTGGCACCGCCTTATTTGCGTGAATCGTGTCATTGGCACCGCCTAATTCACGTGAATCGTGTCATTCGCTCTGCCTCATTCGTACGAATCGTGTCATTTGCTCTGCCTCATTCGTACGAATAGTGTCATTTGCTCTGCCTCATTCGTACGAATCATGTCATTCGCTCTGCCTCATTCGTACGAATCATGTCATTCGCTCTGCCTCATTCGTACAAATCGTGTCATTCGCTCTGCCTCATTCGTACGAATCGTGTCATTCGCTCTGCCTCATTCGTGCAAATCGTGTAATTCGCACCGCCTCAGTCGCTCAAATTGTGTCATTCGCTCTGCCTAATTTGCGTGAATCGTGTCATTCGCTCTGCCTCATTTGTACGAATCGTGTCATTCGCTCTGCCTCATTCGTACGAATCGTGTCATTCGCTCTGCCTCATTCGTACGAATCGTGTCATTCGCTCTGCCTCATTCGTGCAAATCATGTAATTCGCACCGCCTCAGTCGCTCAAATTGTGTCATTCGCTCTGCCTAATTTGCGTGAATCGTGTCATTCGCTCTGCCTCATTCGTACGAATCGTGTCATTCGCTCTGCCTCATTCGTACGAATCGTGTCATTCGCTCTGCCTCATTCGTACGAATCGTGTCATTAGCTCTGCCTCATTCGTACGAATCGTGTCATTCGCTCTGCCTCATTCGTACGAATCATGTAATTCACGCTGCCTCATTCGTACGAATCGTGTCATTAGCTCTGCCTCATTCGTACGAATCGTGTCATTCGCTCTGCCTCATTCGTACGAATCATGTAATTCACGCTGCCTCATTCGTACGAATCGTGTCATTAGCTCTGCCTCATTCGTACGAATCGTGTCATTCGCTCTGCCTCATTCGCACAAATTGCACCGCAGAATGTCTATTCGCATCTTTGCATTGACTTAACATGTAAATCACTCGCGTAAAACGCTTAATTCGCGTCTGGTGTGAACGCACCATAAGGACTACAACAAATGGCTAGTAGGTACTACACAAGCTTCCTCCCAAGGTTAGTGACATCACCTTGAAATTAACATAAACCCCACCCCCGGGAACGCACAACAAAGCAACAACAACAACAATTATCATGACAGAATATGCTAATTGATGACTTGAAGATAGTTAGTTCATAAATCCATCAACTAACCCTTCAGAAACGTCCTGTCTCATTCTACATGTTCTCTTCTTCTTGAGTCTCTCCATCATTGTCCGACTCTGGTTTGATCATAAAAGGCTGAACGGTATCAGTGTGTGTCTGTGTGAGGTAATCAGAGCTGCTAACATGAGCTCTTAAAGCTCCGCCCCATAAGCAGCAGCTCATTTGCATTTAAAGGGACACACACAACAACTGAGCTTTTGCTCACCCTCAAAAAGTAACAATTTTAACATGCTATAAAAAATTATCTGTGGGGTATTTTGAGCTAAAACTTCACACACACACTCTGGAGATATCAGAGACTGATTATCGCACCTCAGAAACAAACAGGAAGCCGCCAACACTGCAGCTCTTCTCGACGCGACGTCACAGATTAACGGCGGCCGCATTTCTTTATGTCATAAATATCTGCTTGCCACCAATAACACAGAACAGGAGAGGCTGCAAAGTGATGAAAGATGAGCAAGAGACGCACTATATGACAGAAGGGTTTCTCGGTGTCAGGGAGATTATTTGTGGTTCTCTAAACTCATAAATCAAGGGCCCGTGGGCTGACGGGGAACCGCTGTGAGTCACAGAGTTCTGGACTCTGAGTCCCCATCATCAACTCTCACCTTCAACTACGACGAGCAGTCCTCTAACAAACCTCACGCCTCTGCAACTAAGTTCCTGGTCACAATCCGCGTCTGTGCCTTCTCTTTTAATCGGTTGAATTTGATGTTCAATACTGATCATAAACTTAAACACTGCAAACCATGCTTTTCTCATTTAGCATTTTTGTCTTGTTCCCAGTCTAAATATAAAACCATTCTTAAATCAATCAATGCAAAAGATGCATAATGGCAGAGAATGAAGAACATTTTTTGAATGATATCAAATTGAAATGAAATTATTCAAAATAATGTTTCAAAAACGTAATTATTAAAGTAATTCCAAAAAAATAATAGAATGAAGAACGATAGAAAGAATGATAGAAAGAACAATAGAAAAATTATAGATAGAACAATAGAACGAATGATAGATAGAACAATAGAACGAATGATAGATAGAACGAATGATAGATAGAACGAATGATAGAAAGACCAATTGATAGAATGATAGAACAATAGGAAGAATGATAGATAGAAACAATAAAGAACGATATATAGAGCAAATGATAGAAGGAATGATAGCTAGAATGATAGAACGATAGATAGAATGATAGAACGAATGATAGATAGAACGAATGATAGATAGAACGAATGATAGATAGAACAATAGAAAAATTATAGATAGAACAATAGAACAAATGATAGATAGAACAATAGAATGAATGATAGATAGAACAATAGAACGAAAGATAGATAGAACAATAGAATGAATAATAGATGGAACGAATGATAGAAAGACCAATAGATAGAATGATACAATGATAGGAAGAAAGATAGAATAAACGATAGATAGAATGATAGAAAGAATTGTAGAACAGATGATAGATAGAAACAATAGAAAGAACGATATATAGAGCAAATAATAGAGCAAATGATACAACAAATGATAGATAGAATGATAGAACGATAGAAGGAACGATAGATAGAACGAATGATAGAAAAAATTATAGATAGAATGATAGAATGATAGAACAACAGATAGAACGATAGATAGAATGATAGATAGAATGATAGAACGATAGATAGAATGATAGAACGATAGAACAACAGATAGAACGATAGATAGAATGATAGATAGAATGATAGAACGATAGATAGAATGATAGAACAATAGAACGATAGATAGATAGAACGATAGATAGAATGATAGAACGATAGATAGATAGAACGATAGAACGATAGAACGATAGAACGATAGAACGATAGAACGATAGATAGATAGAACGATAGAACGATAGAACGATAGATAGATAGATAGATAGATAGATAGATAGATAGATAGATAGATAGATAGATAGATAGATAGATAGATAGATAGATAGATAGATAGATAGATAGATAGATAGATAGATAGATAGATAGATAGATAGATAGATAGATAGATAGATAGATAGATAGATAGATAGATAGATAGATAGATAGATAGATAGATGGATAGATGGATAGATGGATAGATAGATAGAATTGCAGAAAGAATGATAGATAGAAACAATAGAAAGAATGATAGATAGAACGATAGAAAGAACGATAGAAAGAACGATAGAAAGAACAATAGCAAATGTTTGATAGAACAATAGACAGAACGATAGCTATGATGGAAAGAATGATAAAAGATAGAGCGAACGATATATAGAGCGAACGATAGAAAGAACAACAGACGGACGGAGAGATGGATAGATGATGTGGCAAGCAGGACATTTGTTTATTTTGGTTCATTCATCCCTTCACTGATGGATGGAGTGTGTTCCGTCCAGAGGCAGATCTCAGACGCTGAGATGATCTGATGACAGAACAAGAGCTGGGATGTTCACTGCAGTAACTGCATCACAGCTCTGAGGGACCGCAGTGGGAAAACTACCAGAACTCCGAAATGAAGGAAAGACGTTACAAATATGAGCAATACTTCCCGGTGATTTCATCAGATCTGATTGGGTTAGAGCTCAGGCTGGGTCTGTGCCTACAGGGCCAATTTCATGTTCATTTTTATTACTTCTCCTGAAACTCTTCTCGTTCCTACAGCAGTTCGGGTTCTCCGGGAGGCTCCACTACACACGGATATCCTCACATCCCATACATCCCACACACAGAAACTGTAATGCACACAGACACATTTGCACAAACAGAAAAATAAGGTGGAAATACTTCAAAGCGCGTGTTTGAAGTGTAAAAGGATGCATGTCTTCAGCCAGAGCTGTAGCGTTTGATATGAGCACCTGATATTCCAACAGTCTGCGGTACACGTTCACACACTCCTGAAGCGTCACGTTCACACACTCATTCAGCCTTTCTTAGACACACTCGTACACATAAAGCTTCTTGATTGGCAGAAATGGTTCCATGAAGAACTTTCAACATCCATGGAACTATAGGGTGATAGAAAGAACGATAGAACAGACAATATATTCCATTGCACAGAAAGTTCTTTATAGTAAAAACTGAAACGTTCTTTGGGGAACCAAACGTGGTTGTTCTATGGCACTGCTGTGAAAACTCCATTTTGGAACCTTTATTTTTAAATTTGATAATTTTTTGATCACAAAATCATTTAAATGTGAAAATTCTCAATAGAATCTTAATAGAAAGTTTAGTGCTTGGAATGTAACAGTGTTGACATCATCATAATATTTCCATATTGTCTATGGTCAATATTACCATTAATACCGAACAGATGGATAGAACCATAGAACAATAGAATGATGGAAAGAACGATAGATAGAGCGATAGAAAGAACGATACATAGAACGATAGGTAGAATGATAGATAGAATGATAGAAAGAGCGATACATAGAAAGATAGGTAGAATGATAGATAGAATGATAGAAAGAGCGATACATAGAACGATAGGTAGAATGATAGATAGAGTGATAGAAAGAATGATAGAACAATAGAATGCTAGAAAGAACGATACATGGAATGATAGATAAAATGATGGAAAGAACGATAGAATGCTAGAAAGAGCGATACATAGAATGATAGAATGATGGAAAGAACGATAGAATGCTAGAAAGAACGATACATAGAACGATAGGTAGAATGATAGAAAGAGTGATAGATAAAAAATGATAAACGATAGATAGATAGATAGATAGATAGATAGATAGATAGATAGATAGATAGATAGATAGATAGATAGATAGATAGATAGATAGATAGATAGATAGATAGATAGATAGATAGATAGATAGATAGATAGATAGATAGATAGATAGATAGATAGATAGATAGATAGATAGATAGATAGATGGAAATCATGGAGGGGTCTGAAATTGTCATCGTAGGTGCATGTCCACTGTGAGAGACATAATCTAAATTAAAAAAAAATCCAGAAATCACAATATATGATTTTTTAACTATTTATTTGTATGATACAGCTGCAAATAAATATTTGAACACCTGTCTATCAGCTAGAATTCTGACCCTCAAAGACCTGTTAGTCTGCCTTTAAAATGTCCACCTCCACTCCATTTATTATCCTAAATGAGATGCACCTGTTTGAGGTCGTTAGCTGCATAAAGACACCTGTCCACCCCATACAATCAGTAAGAATCCAACTACTAACATGGCCAAGACCAAAGAGCTGTCCAAAGACACTAGAGACAAAATTGTACACCTCCACAAGGCTGGAAAGGGCTATGGGGAAATTGCCAAGCAGCTTGGTGAAAAAAGATCCACTGTTGGAGCAATCATTAGAAAATGGAAGAAGCTAAACATGACTGTCAATCTCCCTCGGACTGGGGCTCCATGCAAGATCTCACCTCGTGGGGTCTCAATGATCCTAAGAAAGGTGAGAAATCAGCCCAGAACTACACGGGAGGAGCTGGTCAATGACCTGAAAAGACCTGGGACCACCGTTTCCAAGGTTACTGTTGGTAATTCACTAAGACGTCATGGTTTGAAATCATGCATGGCACGGAAGGTTCCCCTGCTTAAACCAGCACATGTCAAGGCCCGTCTTAAGTTTGCCAATGACCATTTGGATGATCCAGAGGAGTCATGGGAGAAAGTCATGTGGTCAGATGAGACCAAAATAGAACTTTTTGGTCATAATTCCACTAAACGTGTTTGGAGGAAGAAGAATGATGAGTACCATCCCAAGAGCACCATCCCTACTGTGTGGCATGGGGGTGGTAGCATCATGCTTTGGGGGTGTTTTTCTGCACATGGGACAGGGCGACTGCACTGTATTAAGGAGAGGATGACCGGGGCCATGTATTGCCAGATTTTGGGGAACAACCTCCTTCCCTCAGTTAGAGCATTGAAGATGGGTCGAGGCTGGGTCTTCCAACATGACAATGACCCGAAGCACACAGCCAGGATAACCAAGGAGTGGTTCTGTAAGAAGCATATCAAGGTTCTGGCGTGGCCTAGCCAGTCTCCAGACCTAAACCCATTAGAGAATCTTTGGAGGAGCTCAAACTCTGTGTTTCTCAGCGACAGGCCAGAAACCTGACTGATCTAGAGAAGATCTGTGTGGAGGAGTGGGCCAAAATCCCTCCTGCCGTGTGTGCAGACCTGGTGAAAAACTACAGGAAACGTTTGACCTCTGTAACTGCAAACAAAAGCTACTGTACCAAATATTAACATTGATTTTCTCAGGTGTTCAAATATTTACAGCTGTATCATACAAATAAATAGTTAAAAAAATCATACATTGTGATTTCTGGATTTTTTTTATTTATTATGTCTCTCACAGTGGACATGCACCTACGATGACAATTTCAGACCCTCCATGATTTCTAAGTGGGAGAACTTGCAAAATAGCAGGGTGTTCAAATACTTATTTTCCTCACGATGATAGATAGATAGATAGATAGATAGATAGATAGATAGATAGATAGATAGATAGATAGATAGATAGATAGATAGATAGATAGATAGATAGATAGATAGATAGATAGATAGATAGATAGATAGATAGATAGATAGATAGATAGATAGATAGATAGATAGATAGATAGATAGATAGATAGATAGATAGATAGATAGATAGATAGATAGATAGATAGATAGATGGATAGATGGATGGATGGATGTGTTTAATGGGATGAGGTAATTAACTCTGTCAGTGAATGGAAAACCTCCTCCGGGGTTCATCTTTTCTCAAGTACCCCTGATTGTATCGCTCTCTGCTCTTTAATCTCTTCTCCTTTTCTTCCTCTCATTCTTCCCTTTCGTGCCTGTGGCTCTGAGATCTGCGCTACCTTTGAAGGTCAGAGCATGTGAACACAGAACGAACCACCACACACTTGGGAAAACTCCCTAATCACAGAGGACTGATGGGCTTTTGTTTCTTTTCAGACAGGAAAAGCCTTCCAGAACTTTCCTACTGGAAATCAAATCCAGATCAAAACAGAGCAGGAGACCAGCCAACTGGGAGGTTTGATTTGCATACACCAATCAGGCATAACATTATGACCACGTTCCTAATACTGCGTCGGTCCCCCTTTTGCTGACCCGTGGAGGCATGGACTCCACTAGACCCCTGAAGGTGTGCTGTGGTATCTGGCAGCAAGATATTAGCAGCAGATCCTTTAAGTCCTGTAAGTTGTGAGGTGGGGTCTCCATGGATCAGACTTGTTTGTTCAGCACATCCCACAGATGCTCGATTGGATTGAGACCTGGGGAATTCGGAGGCCAAGTCAACACCTCACTCACTCCTCAAATTAGTGTCTCATATATTTTATTACTTTTTATCTTTAGTATCTCATAATTATGATTCAGTGTCTCATATATTGTATTACTTTTTATCTTTAGGATCTCATAATTATGATTTAGTGTCTCATATTTTATTACTTTTTATCTTTAGGATCTCATAATTATGACTTAGTGTCTCATGTTTTATTACTTTTTATCTTTAGTATCTCATAATTATGATTCAGTGTCTCATATTTTATTACTTTTTATCTTTAGGATCTCATAATTATGACTTAGTGTCTCATGTTTTATTACTTTTTATCTTTAGGATCTCATAATTATGATTTAGTGTCTCATATTTTATTACTTTTTATCTTTAGGATCTCATAATTATGATTTAGTGTCTCATATTTTATTACTTTTTATCTTTAGGATCTCATAATTATGATTTAGTGTCTCATATTTTATTACTTTTTATCTTTAGGATCTCATAATTATGACTTAGTGTCTCATATATTTTATAACTTTTTATCTTTAGTATCTCATAATTATGACTCAGTGTCTCATATATTTTATAACTTTTTATCTTTAGTATCTCATAATTATGACTCAGTGTCTCATATATTTTATAACTTTTTATCTTTAGTATCTCATAATTATGACTCAGTGTCTCATATATTTTATAACTTTTTATCTTTAGTATCTCATAATTATGACTCAGTGTCTCATATATTTTATTACTTTTTATCTTTAGGATCTCATAATTATGACTTAGTGTCTCATGTTTTATTACTTTTTATCTTTAGGATCTCATAATTATGATTTAGTGTCTCATATTTTATTACTTTTTATCTTTAGGATCTCATAATTATGATTTAGTGTCTCATATATTTTATAACTTTTTATCTTTAGTATCTCATAATTATGACTCAGTGTCTCATATATTTTATAACTTTTTATCTTTAGTATCTCATAATTATGATTTAGTGTCTCATATATTTTATTACTTTTTATCTTTAGTATCTCATAATTATGACTCAGTGTCTCATATATTTTATAACTTTTTATCTTTAGTATCTCATAATTATGACTCAGTGTCTCATATATTTTATTACTTTTTATCTTTAGTATCTCATAATTATGACTCAGTGTCTCATATATTTTATTACTTTTTATCTTTAGGATCTCATAATTATGACTCAGTGTCTCATATATTTTATTACTTTTTATCTTTAGTATCTCATAATTATGACTCAGTGTCTCATATATTTTATTACTTTTTATCTTTAGGATCTCATAATTATGACTCAGTGTCTCATATATTTTATTACTTTTTATCTTTAGTATCTCATAATTATGACTCAGTGTCTCATATATTTTATTACTTTTTATCTTTAGGATCTCATAATTATGACTCAGTGTCTCATATATTTTATTACTTTTTATCTTTAGTATCTCATAATTATGTCTGAAGGGATGTAGACCAAACAGATAAAAACTTTCAAATAGCAAATTAATTAAAAAATAAATAAAAATATGACTTTTTATACATGTTTATCATAGAATTGTGAATAAATACAATAGAATATATGCAATATTCCACTAACGGTGTTAAAACACAGAGTGTTTTCTGTCAAATTAGACCATTTTGATCAGTTTACTCCAATGTATGTGGGTTGGGCGCTCTTTTAAATGCAGATATGTCTTATTCTCTAAATGCTGCAGAGCTGAAGTGGTTAATAATAACAACCACTTCTTGACTTTGCTATTCCTAATGAACTAATGCGCAGTCTACAATCATCCTGCGACAGGCGCCCTGTAATTATTTGTAATTAAGCGACTGCTGCAGAGAGAAATTAGCCAAGGTGTCACGCTCAACATTTTCACAGTTATCTAGCAGTGTCAGTCACCTTTACACGCACACGCTAACACACAGGGCCGCCGTCATTACGATTAGCATGCACACGCACCACACATTCATAGACACACAACGCGCCTCTTCTGCCACCTTCCCACACAAACACACGCCACGCTTCCTCACGCTGGTATCCTGCGTCAGTGCATTCATACACACAGCATCACATATGAACAATTATTAATATCTCCACTCGCTTCACTTTGAAAAGGAAACTGTCTTTGTTGTGAACATAAAGAAAAGACTTGAGTCATAAACTAGCGTTCAGAAGTTTTTAATCATTTATACTCATTAAGGTTCCATTCATTTGATTAAAAAAACACAGTAATATTGTGAAATATTATTAAAATCTGAAATAACTGTTTTCTAAGTGAATATATAGTAAAAAGCAATTTATTCCTGTGATCAAAGCTGAATTTTCATCATCATTACTCCAGTCTTCAGTGTCACATGATGTCAATTATTAATTATAATTAGGACTTAGTGTCTCATAATTTCAACTTTGTATCTTTTTATGACTTGATACATAATTACAATCATCTCAATTTCATCTTATGTCAATTATTAATTAATATCTCATAATTATGACTTTTTATCTCATATATAATAATTATGACATTTTATAACTTAATATGTCATATTTTTGACTTTATCTCAGTTCTGAATTAGTATCTCATATTTATGACTTGGTATGATTTAGTATCTCATATATTGAATTATTATTTAGTATCTCATATATTGTATTACTTTTATCTTTAGTATCTCATAATTATGATTTAGTGTCTCATATATTTTATTACTTTTTATCTTTAGTATCTCATAATTATGACTCAGTGTCTCATATATTGTATTACTTTTATCTTTAGTATCTCATAATTATGACTTGGTGTCTCATATATATTATTACTTTTTATCTTTAGTATCTCATAATTATGATTTAGTGTCTCATATATTTTATTACTTTTTATCTTTAGTATCTCATAATTATGATTTAGTGTCTCATATATTGTATTACTTTTTATCTTTAGGATCTCATAATTATGATTTAGTGTCTCATACATTTTATTACTTTTTATCTTTAGTATCTCATAATTATGACTCAGTGTCTCATATATTTGATTATACTTTCATCATTTTTAATTCATAATTATGACAGTATCTCAAATTTGTTGAATTTTGGTCTCATAATTATGACTTAATACATCATTACAATGATCTCAATGTCAATTAATAATATCTCAGAATTTTTTTTATCTCATAATCATTAAGTGTCTTATAATTATGACTTAGTATCTCAAGTTCAACTTTTTATCTCATATATAATAATGACATTTTTTGTCAATCATAACATAGTATCTTATATTTGATTTTTTTATCTCAATCATTAAGTGTCTCATAATTATGACAGTATCTCAATTTTGATCTTTCATCATTTTTCATTCATAATTATGAGAGTCTCTCATGATCTTGACTTGATCTTGATATCAATTTCAACTGTATCTCATAATTACGATGATCTCAATGTCAATGAATATTTCATATCTCATAATTATGAGCAAGTATCTCAATTGCAACTGTATCTCATAATTACGATGATCTCAATGTCAATTAATAATTCATATCTCATAATTATGAGCAAGTATCTCAATTGCAACTGTATCTCATAATTACGATGATCTCAATGTCAATGAATATTTAATATCTCATAATTATGAGCAAGTATCTCAATTGCAACTGTATCTCATATTTACGACTTAATACATAATTATGATGATCTCAATGTCAACTTGTGTCAATTAATAAGTAATATCTCATAATTATGACTTATCTCAATTTCAACTGTATCTCATATTTGCGACTTAATACATAATAACGATGATCTCAATGTCAACTTATGTCAATTAATAATTAATATCTCATAATTATGACTATATCTCAATTTCAACCTTTTATCTCATACGCAATAATCAACATTTTATGTCATATTTTTGTCTTTTTATCTCATTATTATGAATAATTATGATCCGTCAGATGTATTATTTATTCCACATATTTTTGTGGAAACCGTGATACATTTTTTCAGGAATCTTTGATGAATAGAAAGCTCATTTATTTGAAATAGAAATCTTTTGCAACATTATAAATGCCTTTTTTAACCAATTTAATGCATCATTGCTAGTATTCTCACAAACACACAAAACACCGCTGGATCCCACAGATATAAACAGTGTGAGAAGATACTGCACATGGACAGGTCAGCCAACCAAACCCAAGAGGAGATGAGATAGACAAACAACTTCATATTCAGTGTGTAAAAGCAGCACAGAGACTATATACAAAGGGAAAAAAACACCAAATAATGAGAATGAATTTCTGCACAAGAGATGCCCATTCATCTGTGCTGAACACGCAGGCGTTGTTTTGTTAGGCGAGAGGCACAAAAAGTTTGCCCAAAAATTGCTGTTGTCAGAAAATGTCATGGTTGCAGGAGCAAAGGCATCATTTGAGGAGTCGCGGGGCGGGTGAGAGGCACTTCTCTTGCTCTTAGAAAATACATTTCAAGCATTAGTGCCTCCAGTTCTGCGGCTCACGACCCCACAAAAACACTTGAAATGAGTCGCGTCTGCAGCGGTTCAGAGGTCCAGACGGCGGTGATTCTGAGATGCACAAACACACACATCTGCACTCGACCAGCTAGAGAACAACTTCACCGGCGGAGATCTTAGTTAACCCGCGGGACTCTGAAACCAGCACCTAGGAGCTGAAAAAATGGATGAATCAAAGCTAAATTGGCTAAGCGTGTGGTCTCCCTCTGGCTCCGGCTGAGGTGAACAGGTTACTTTGACCGGCCACTGGTTATGACAGCTGACACACACACACACACACACGCTTCTTTCACACTCCATTTGGTTTGATTTCCATCACTTTACCCGCCGTGGAAGGAATCACGCGCCCACACACGTCGAAGGTAATCTTTGGTTCAACTTTAATCAGGGAGACAATCATCAAAGCCGAGCAGATGTAATGCGGGATGAGGTCATTAAATTAAGGTTATGGCTCTCATGATAATGATTTCATTTATGATGATCTCTGTACTATAAAGCCTGGTCTCATTTGCCGCGGTTTCATCCACTCTCCAAATGACTCTTGGTTCCATCACCCCCCTCCCCCCCCCCCCCCCCAAAAAAAATCACAAATGTATAGAGGCCCATTTTCAACGCGTGAAAAAAAGAAAAGTCGAAATTATGAAATATTAATTCGATCAAAAGTCGAACATTATGACTTAATTATGTCGCTTTTGTCATTTCAATTTTTTGTCATAATGATTATGACTTTTATTTCAACTTTGACTTTTTATCTCATAATTATTATGTCTCGTAATTATGATAAAATGCCAGAATTATTGCATACGAGATAAAAGGTTGAAATGAGATACCAAGTGATAATTATAAGTATATATTTTATATCAAAAATATGAGGTAATTGACATGCATTATTAAAAATTTGAAATTGAGATACTAAATTCTAATTATGAGATAAAAAGTTGAAATTATGAGTCAATTAATAATATCTCAGAATTTTTTTTATCTCATAATCATTAAGTGTCTTATAATTATGACTTAGTATCTCAAGTTCAATTTTTTATCTCATATATAATAATGTCATTTTTTGTCAATCATAACTTAGTATCTTATATTTAATTTTTTTATCTCAATCATTAAGTGTCTCATAATTATGACATAGTATCTCAATTTTGATCTTTCATCATTTTTCATTCATAATTATGACAGTCTCTCATGATCTTGACTTGATCTTGATATCAGTTTCAACTGTATCTCATAATTACGATGATCTCAATGTCAATTAATAATTCATATCTCATAATTATGAGCAAGTATCTCAATTGCAACTGTATCTCATAATTACGATGATCTCAATGTCAATGAATATTTCATATCTCATAATTATGAGCAAATATCTCAATTTCAACTGTATCTCATATTTACGACTTAATACATAATTATGATGATCTCAATGTCAATGAATATTTCATATCTCATAATTACGATGATCTCAATGTCAATGAATATTTCATATCTCATAATTACGATGATCTCAATGTCAATGAATATTTCATATCTCATAATTATGAGCAAGTATCTCAATTGCAACTGTATCTCATATTTACGACTTAATACATAATAACGATGATCTCAATGTCAACTCATGTCAATTAATAATTAATATCTCATAATTATGACTATCTCAATTTCAACCTTTTATGTCATATTTTTGTCTTTTTATCTCATTATTATGAATAACTATGATCCTTCAGATGTATTATTTTTTCCACATATTTTTGTGGAAACCGTGATACATTTTTTCAGGAATCTTTGATGAATAGAAAGCTCATTTATTTGAAATAGAAATCTTTTGCAACATTATAAATGCCTTTTTTAACCAATTTAATGCATCATTGCTAGTATTCTCATAATTATGTCATAATTATATGTGACATAATTATGTGATTAAAGTCATAATTGGCTTAAAATGTCATTATTACGCTGTACAATAATTATAAAGTTGAGATAAAAATCAACTGAAAGTCAACTTTGACTTTTTATCTCATAATTATTGTATAGCGTAATAATGACATTTTATGCCAATTATGACTTTAATCACATACTTATGACTCATAATTTCAACTTTTCATCTCATAATTAGAACTTAGTATCTCAATTTCAACTTTTTATGTCAATTATCTCATAATTATGACTTAGTACCTTAATTTCGACTTTTTATCTTTTTAACATTTTACGTCAATTACCTCATATTTTGTTGACTTTTTATCTCATAATCATGACTTAGTATTTAATTTTATTACTTTATATTGCATAATTATGATTTAGTATCTCATATTTTTTACTTTGTATCTCTTAGTATCTCATCATTTCAACTTCGTATCTCATAATTATGACCTAATGTCAATTATTACTATATCATAATTATGACTTAGTATCTCATTTCTAATAATATGTAATAATTATGGCATATTATGTCATAATTATGTCATAATTATAATTTAGTATCTCATATTTTTGCCTTTTTATCTCATAATCATTAAGTATCTAATAATTAGGATTTAGTATCTCATAATTATGACTTAGCATCTCATATTTTTGCCTTTTTATCTCATAATTATGACAATTCATAATTAAGATGATCTCAATTTCAACTTATGTCAGTGATTAATATCTCATTATGACTTGGTATCTCATTTCAACCTTTTATCTCATATGTAATAAGAATGGCATTTTATGTCAATCATAACTTAGTATCTCATATTTTTGCCTTTTTATCTCATAATTATGATTTAGAATCTCATACTTTCAATTTCATATCTCATAATTATGACCATTTTCATAATTATCTCATTTCAACATTTTATCTCATATCTCAGATTAATTTTGCCATTTTGTGTTATAATTATAATTTAGTATCTGATATTTTTGCCTTTTTATCTCATATTTGCCTTAGTATATCATATTTTGTTACTTTTTTCTCATAATTATGACTTAGCATCTCATATTTTTGACTTTTTATCTCATAATTATGATTTAGGATCTCATACTTTCAACTTTGTAACTCATAATTATGACCTAATTCATAATTATGATGATCTCTTTTTCAATTTTTGTTAAATATTAATATATCATAATTATGACTTATGATCTCATTTCAACATTGTATCTCATATGTAATAATTATGGCATTTTATGTCATAATTATAATTTAGTATCTCATATTTTTCTCTTTTTATCTCATAATCATTAAATATTATGACTCATCTCATATTTGCCTGAGTATATCATATTGTGTTACTTTTTATCTCATAATTATGATTTAGAATCTCATACTTTCAATTTCATATCTCATAATTATGACCATTTTCATAATTATTTCATTTCAACATTTTATCTCATATCTCAAATTAATTATGCCATTTTGTGTTATGATTATAATTTAGTATCTGATATTTTTGCCTTTTTATCTCATAATCATTAAATATTGTGACTTCTCATATTTGCCTTAGTATATCATATTTTGTTACTTTTATCTCATAATTATGACTTAGCATCTCATTTCTAATAATATGTAATAATTATGGCATATTATGTCATAATTATGTCATAATTATAATTTAGTATCTCATATTTTTCTCTTTTTATCTCATAATCATTAAGTATCTAATAATTAGGATTTAGTATCTCATAATTATGACTTCGCATCTCATATTTTTGCCTTTTTATCTCATAATTATGACAATTCATAATTAAGATTATCTCAATTTCAACTTATGTCAATGATTAATATCTCATTATGACTTGGTATCTCATTTCAACCTTTTATCTCATATGTAATAAGAATGGCATTTTATGTCAATCATAACTTAGTATCTCATATTTTTTACTTTTTATCTCATAATTATGATTTAGAATCTCATACTTTCAATTTCATATCTCATAATTATGACCATTTTCATAATTATCTCATTTCAACATTTTATCTCATATCTCAGATTAATTTTGCCATTTTGTGTTATAATTATAATTTAGTATCTGATATTTTTGCCTTTTTATCTCATATTTGCCTTAGTATATCATATTTTGTTACTTTTTTTTCTCATAATTATGACTTAGCATCTCATATTTTTGACTTTTTATCTCATAATTATGATTTAGGATCTCATACTTTCAACTTTGTAACTCATAATTATGACCTAATTCATAATTATGATGATCTCTTTTTCAATTTTTGTTAAATATTAATATATCATAATTATGACTTATGATCTCATTTCAACATTGTATCTCATATGTAATAATTATGGCATTTTATGTCATAATTATAATTTAGTATCTCATATTTTTCTCTTTTTATCTCATAATCATTAAATATTATGACTCATCTCATATTTGCCTGAGTATATCATATTGTGTTACTTTTTATCTCATAATTATGACTTAGTATCGCAATTTAGACTGTCTCATAATTATGACTTAGTTTCTCATAATTATGACATCTCATATTTTGGAATAATTATGATGTAGTGTCTCGTGATTCAGGACTAAATGATCAGAACTGTGCTCATCTTGCCAAGATGCTAAAGTATGCAAAAGTCAGTGATATCCTTAAAAAAATGTTGTAATCAAATCAAAGCTATGGAACCGCTCAACAGTGGTTTCGTTTGTGTCTGTTCATCCAAAGGAGGAAAATCTGAGGCAAATCTGCTCTTTAAATGAAGTCAAATGAAGTCTCCGGAGCTCTGAAGAGCAGAAATGACATGTCCCAGTGGGTCCAAATGCAGTTACAGCACATTTCATTCACACACACACTCCTCTTTCATACTGACACCCGATTGAAACACTTCCTTTAATGCTTCATCTCATTCTCTCTCACACTCGCTTCTTTGTATCGCACATTTCTTTATCAGTGTATGGTGATGTGTTAAAACAGCACAGAGGAGATGTCACGCAACATCTGGCATGAATATTTCACAGTTTAACTCCAGGAGCATTTATAACTCGGCTGTTTCCAGACAATACATCATTAATTAGATGACTTACTTCATTTTGTGTTTAGCATCAAATAGTTTAAATAATAAAATTAAAAAATTACAAATATTTTAAAATAAAAAAATTAAAAAAATAATAAATAAATAAAAATAATAAATTCAATAAATATAAATAAAATAAATTGTTTAAATTATAAAATAAAGTAAAATTGTATAAAATAAAATAGTTTAGAATAAAAATAAAGTAAAATTGTATAAAATAAAAATAGTTTAAAATAAAATAAAATAATATAGTATCAAATAAAATAGTTTAAAATAAAATAGAATTGAATAAAATAAAATAGTTAAAATAAAATTAGTTTAAAATAAAAAATAAAATAGTATAAAATAAAATAGTTTAAATAAAATAGTTTAAAAATAAATAAATTAAAATAATACATTAAAATAATAAATTAAATAAATATAAATTAAATAAATAGTTTAAAATAAAAATTAAATAAAATAGTATAAAATAAAATAGTTAAAATAAAATTAATTTAAAATAAAATAGTTTAAATTATAAAATAAAATAGTTAAAAAAATAAATAAATCAATAAATAAAAATAATAAATTAAATAAATATAAATAAAATAAATAGTTTAAAATAAAAATTAAATAAAATTGTATAAAATACAATAGTTTAGAATAAAAAATAAAATAAAATTGTATAAAATAAAATAGTTAAAATAAAATTAGTTTAAAATAAAAAATAAAATAGTATAAAATCAAATAGTTTAAAATAAAATCAAATAGTTTAAAATAAAAAATAAAATAAAATTGTATAAAATAAATTAGTTTAAAATAAAATAAAATGGTATAAAATAAAATAGTTAAAATAAAATTAGTTTAAAATAAAAAATCAAATAGTATAAAATAAACTAGTTAAAATAAAATAGTTTAAATTATAAAATAAAATCAAACAGTATAAAATAAAATAGTTTAAATTATAAAATAAAATAAAATAGTATAAAATAAAATAGTTTAAAATATAAAATAAAATAAAATAGTATAAAATAAAATAGTTTAAAATATAAAATAAAATTGTTTAAAAGAAAATAAAAGAAAAAGAAATGAGTCAAGAAAGAAATTATAAAAAGAATAATAGAATCCAAGAAATAACAGTTTAATAAATAAGAAAAATGCTCATTTTACATATGACCTCAAAGCTAAGAGACCATAAATCTTCAGTTTTAATTTCTGATTTCTGTGTTCTCTCTCTCCGCGTTTATCTAAAGTGACACAAAACATTCAAGATGCACATTTTTCCAGCGTATATGCGTTCCCAGGGAATCAAAGTAGCTGAGCAGCAGAAACATGCAAAAAACACTCTTAGCACGTTTAAATGATTCAGTTCAAAGGTTACAGGCACAGGAGTAAAGCCACGTGATAAACACATTTCTAGCTCAATATTTACCGCGAGCGTGCGCCTGCTGAGCTAAACTCTACGCCAAGTCTTAAGAGAGAGAGAAGTCATCTGCCATGCAAAAATAAATCTTTTGTAACACTTAGACGTCCCGCTGAACGGAGGAAGCAAACCACCTTTTTGCTGCATTGCATAGCCCCGTTGCATCCTGGGATTGCGACAATGCATTGTAATAGCAGGCAGATGTGCCAAGGGCCGTATTGTATATGAAAGTGTCTTCTGCGACTCACTCAGAGGAGTGTTAATTGGAAGTGACCTGACAAACTCTGTACGGAGAATATTATTAATTTGTGCTAACATGATATTTCGCTTTGATTTCTTTAACCTGAACTCCATGTTCATCTGATACCCCTTTTCCACCAAGGCAGTGCTAGAGCTAGATCGGAGCCAGGAAAAGTGGTTCTTAAGTAGCACCAACGCAACGTTTGCATTGTTGATGGAAGGCTTGTTGGCAGCGGTGCTGTGCAGAGACCGATCGCCGTATGATAACGAGTCCAGCGAGAGCATATGACTCCTTATGCTTTTGATTCACTCATGCGTTTTTTTATATCATATGTGGATCGGTCTGTGCAGCGCCGGTGCATCTCGAACAAGCCTGGTGTGTTTTGTGTTTCCTGCTGCCCAGGGTTGCCAGGTTTTCACAACAAAACCCGCCCAATTGCTACTCAAAACAAGCCCAATCGCGTTTCAGAGGGGCTTCCCCGGTAAAAATCACATTTGGGGGTAAAATGTGTGTTTTTTTGGCATGGTTGCCTACTAAAATTCGCATTCCCGGGGCTAAATATCACATAATTGGGGTCGCTTCAACCCGCGGACATGAAAAACAGCCCGCGGCAACAGTGATGAAGTAGCCCAATTCCGCGGGAAAACCACAGACTTGGCAACACTGCCACTGCCTCGCTAGCGTTGCTGAGAAAGATGAGACGTATACAGTGACGTAAGACATGGCTCTGTTGTGGCTCTCAGCATGTGGAAAAGCAAACGGCTCCTCAGTCGAACCAACTATGAACTGGGACTAGCTCTGGCTCTGAACTAGCTCTAACCCTGCTTTGGTGGAAAAGGGGTATGAGACACACCAGGTCTTCACATCTTTGCCGTACATTCTCAATAAGAAACACACACATTCTTGTACATCTATCTTTGTGAGGACATTCATTGACACAATCTCCAGCTCAGTGAGCTTCCTGCTAAGCGTATTCTATAAATAGCCACAACTTGCCATTAGAGATCCAATGTAAATCGGGGATCCAGACTGCGACAGGGGCCCATATTCACGGAAAATCTTAATGCAAAGAGTAGCAAAAAAAATTCAGTGATTTGCATTGGAAGAAAATGGACGAGACCATTGTAAATTTCTCTATTTCACTTATTGACAAATTCAAGAAGCTTTTTTAGTGCTAATGGGATAAATGTAAGCGCAAAGTACATAAGGCGATGCTTTGTGATCTGTGTATTTTGTCATTCTCGTGCTGCCACAGAGAAAGATGGGAAATGGAGTTTGGTAGCCTCATAAACCAGCTAAATTTGTATTTTCTGACAAGCTGTTCTTCCAGGAAAGCATTTCTAGTTCACAAACCGTACACAAAATGCATTCCCAGCTATTCTCAGAATATTGCGGCGAGGTTTTCATTTATTTGGAATAAGTGCACTGATGAATTGTGCATAACACCACTAAGAAAGTACGTACATTTTGATTGCATGTTGAATGCCAAAAACCGAGTGTCTATTTACACCAGGTGCAAAGAGCGTGCTTTGTTGGCGAGTGCTATTCGCACTAACAATCAGTGTTGGGCACGTTACTTTAAAAAAGTAATTAGTTCACTAGTTACTTCTTACAAATAGTAACTGAGTTAGTAACTGAGCTACATCATTATAAAAGTAACTAATTAACAGGGGAAGTAACTACTGTGTTACTTTTTTTTGCTTCAAATGTTCAAATATGTCAAATAACTTGGATGCCCCCAATATTAACCCTCTGGGGTTCTTCATATTTTTCTTCAATAATATGTTTTATTTTATTTTTTGGTGTTTTGAGATAATTTTATGATTTATAATTAATATTTATGCAATAATTATGACCCATTTTTTCCCATTGAATATAATAAAAAATGTGTATATAATTTTAAATTTTTTTTTTTATTAAAGCTGTATTTCATTTTAGAGTCAAGCCTAGGCCTCATGAAAGCAATTTTTCAAATGAGATCGATGCCATCCGGTGCCATCCACATTGAGCATTTTTATCACACAATAGCACTTTTTTACCACTATAGTGGATCTTGCGTTTTATAAACAAATGTTAAAAATCGTAGCTTCATCGGAATGGTCCGAAACTTGGTGACTGTATTGGTACTTGGTATATGAACACCCAATAAAAATGGGGACAGGATTTGAAAAGTCTAAGTGGTCGTAAAAAAAATTGTCACACTCAGGACCTCCGGGTCAAAAATGACCCCCATAGGAAATTAATGGGAAATTTGTTTTTTTGTGCATACAATCTAAAAAAAAACACAATTTTTTTTACGACCACTTAGACTTTTCAAATCCTGTCCCCATTTAAGTGGTCGTAAAAAAAAATTGTCACACTCAGGACCTTCGGGTCAAAAATGACCCCCATCGGAAATTAATGGGAAATTTGTTTTTGTGTGCATACAATCTACAAATCAGCCAGGATGCAGAAAAAAAGGACTCAAAGGTGAAGGGGTGAATCTCTAAAACATCAAGAGTGCAAAACAGACAAAAAAAACCACACACACTTATACACACAAAAACACACGCACACACAAATTAACGTGTGCCATTCCAAAAGCTAATTGTGTGTGTGTGTGTGTGTGTGTGTGTGTGTGTGTGTGTGTGTGTGTGTGTGTGTGTGTGTGTGTGTGTGTGTGTGTGTGTGTGTGTGTGTGTGTGTGTGTGTGTGTGTGTGTGTGTGTGTGTGTTTTTTTGTGTGTTTTGCACTCTTGATGTTTTAGAGATTCACCCCTTCACTGTTGAGTCCTTTTTTTCTGCATCCTGGCTGATTTGTAGATTGTATGCACAAAAAAACTCTTGCCTATTTCCTATGGGGGTCATTTTTGACCCGAAGGTCCTGAGTGTGACTATTTTTTTTACAACCACTTAGACTTTTCAAATCCTGTCCCCAGTTTTTTTGGGTGTTCATATACAAAGTACCAATAAAGTCACCAAGTTTCGAAGAAAGACCATTCCGATGAAGCTACGATTTTTAACATTTTTTTATGTTAAAAAAACATAAAATGTTTGGGTTTAACATGCATAACATGCCGGGTCGGCAGCATGAGAGTTGGACGCTCTAACAAGGAGGTTAAAGGCTGCAACCTCTAGCATCAGTCGCTAGAGCATCTCTTGAGATCAGGGGAGTGAGGTTTACTCGCACAGCAACTACTAGCTAGCCTCCCTAAACCTCACTCCCATCCGGGTCGCGCTACCCTCATGTTCGCACCACCCGCTCCAAGCGGGACTCGATCCCGGGTCGCTAGAGCATCTCTTGAGATCATGGGAGTGAGGTTTACTCGCACAGCGACTACTAGCTGTCCTCCGTTACACTTGCGTCAAGAGTGTATGCCAACTAAACTAATCTTTAATATTTTCAGAAAACTGAATACATGGGTACAAACACTGTGCCGAGGAAAAGTCTTCTACCATTTTGCTATAAACTGTTCAGTGTTCTGAAAATGTTGGTAAACTTCACGTGATCTTACAAGAGTGAATACTAATAGGCTAAAAAAAAAAACTCTGAAAGAAGAAAAAAATCATCCGCTGACTTTCAGAGCTGCTACAGAAACGACTTTCGACTTTGAGGATCTTGATAGAAATGTAGTGGAGTAAAAAGTACGATATTTGTCTTTCAAATGTAGTGAATTAAAGTAATACGTTTCCAGAAAATATAATACTCAAGTAAATTACTGTCCACCTCTGGTTAAGCGCTTTTATTCAAATGCACAACCAAACTACTCTTTATTTTGTTGCCTGCAAGCCGGTTTTATTGGGGTCAGATTTTCCTGCGTGCCATACGCGCTCCCGCAGAGATAACATTAGAAGGTTAATCGCTTCACACTAGGACATCAAAAAAACTCCACGGCCACATATGCAAGGCATCTAAAGACGTGATTTAATGCACAAAACCTACACTGTGAAAATGCATGCATTGCCAAAACGTCCATCACAACATTTCACTATTGCACAAAAACGCACAGCTGCAAGTGCACGGACAATGGAAGGAGAGGCGGTTACAGGAGTGGGCGCGAAGCAGGTATTTATCTTTTCGCTGCGACTGCAGATTTTGATGAGCAGGTGCTCTGACAGAGGAGTGCGTGAGTCTCGGGTGCAAATAGCAGATGGGTAATTTCAGGCTTTATACGTGGAGGGGGAAAAAAAGCTGTCACCTCCGCCACACGGGAAGCGTGAGCCGGTTGGGGGCTCGTCCGCCACCCACTCTGCTTCCCACACATGCTCGAGAAAAATCGACTTTTTATAACACGATTTCTCGCGCTGAGACGTCTCCCCTGAGAGGCGGAGGAGATCTTATCAGCTTCCCAGTTGCAAGATTAATACTTGCTTCTAATAGTGCACTTATCTGGTCACAAACAAGAGCGAGTCATTAGTGACTCCGTGTGAAGTGCAGTCTGGAGAGGGATCCTGGGGGGCACAATTAGTCCCGCACGCTGAAAGCACCCTGCCACGGGAACACAGCTTGATGTGAGGGCCGTTGGATGGCGTGTTGCAGGAGAGAGCCGGGCAACAGGGGAACAGAGGCAGATGGCCTGCAAACTGTTTAAACTCATACTGAAGGCTGCATGCAAAATTGGGTGGATTTTTATAAACAACACAAAAGATGTCAAGTTAATGTGACACTATGAGAAGTTGCCATGCAAGAACATTTGGGCCCTGTTTACACCTGGTATTAAAGGGATAGTTCACCCAAAAATGAAAATTAGCCCATGATTTGCTCACCCTCAAGTCATCCTAGGTGTGTATGACATTCTTCTTTCAGACAAATACAATCGGAGTTATATTAAAAATGTCCAAGCTTCCAAGCTTTATAATGGCAGTGATTGTTGGGTCGTTTTTGAAGTCCATAAAAGTGCATCTATCCATCATAAAAGAGCATCTATCCATCATAAACATGCATCTATCCATGATAAAAGTGCATCTATCCTTCATAAAAGTTCATCTATCCATCATAAACATGCATCCATCCATCATAAACGTGCATCCATCCATCATAAAAGTGCATCCATCATCATAAAAGTGCATCCATCAATCATAAATGTGCATCTATCCATCATTAAAGTGCATCTGTCCATCATAAAAGTTAATCTATCCATCATAAACATGCATCTATCCATCATAAAAGTGCATCTATCCATCATAAAAGTTCATCTATCCATCATAAACATGCATCTATCCATCATAAAAGTGCATCTATCCATCATAAAAGTTCATCTATCCATCATAAACATGCATCTATCCATCATAAAAGTGCATCTATCCATCATAAAAGTTCATCTATCCATCATAAACATGCATCTATCCATCATAAAAGTTCATCTATCCATCATAAACGTGTATCCATCCATCATAAAAGTACATCCATCCATCATAAAAGTACATCCATCCATCATAAAAGTTCATCTATCCATCATAAACATGCAACTATCCATCATAAACATGCATCCATCCATCATAAACATGCATCTATCCATGATAAAAGTGCATCTATCCATCATAAAAAGTTAATCTATCCATCATAAACATGCATCTATCCATCATAAACATGCATCCATCCATCATAAAAGTGCATCCATCCATCATAAAAGTGCATCTATCCATCATAAAAAGTTAATCTATCCATCATAAACATGCATCTATCCATCATAAACATGCATCCATCCATCATAAAAGTGCATCCATCCATCATAAAAGTGCATCTATCATCATAAATGTGCATCTATCCATCATAAAAGAGCAT
Source organism: Romanogobio albipinnatus (assembly GCA_023566225.1). Classification (NCBI taxonomy): domain Eukaryota; kingdom Metazoa; phylum Chordata; class Actinopteri; order Cypriniformes; family Gobionidae; genus Romanogobio; species Romanogobio albipinnatus. The sequence goes on along the minus strand of CM042245.1, from coordinate 56,057,782 downwards.
CTATCCATCATAAAAGTTCATCTATCCATCATAAACATGCATCCATCCATCATAAACATGCATCTATCCATGATAAAAGTGCATCTATCCATCATAAAAGTTCATCTATCCATCATAAACATGCATCTATCCATCATAAAAGTGCATCTATCCATCATAAAAGTTCATCTATCCATCCATCATAAAAGTACATTCATCCATCATAAAAGTAGGGTGAAATGTTTAATTTGCATTAGCAAAGTTTTTTTTTTTTTACCACTTCGTTATTTTGGCTCGGAATTTCGTTTGTTGGAAATATGAAGTTAATTTTGAAATGCTTTTAAATGAAAAACTTTGCGTTTAATAAACAAAATATTTTTTTGAAATGAAGACAGCGTTTGGAGTGGAGTGCAAAATAATCTGTTCCCTGAGTCCACGGCCTTTGTTGGTGTTGTGAGTGTACACAAATAAAACAGTTTATAGTTTATAATTATGTCTTGCACTCATCTGTATGGCTATAAATAACGGAGTGTGAGTTGTTTCCGCTGTCATAAAGGAACAAATGCACAGGCGCTTTCGTCGGACAGAGGGTCTATTTAGTTTCATAGTTATGCTATGTTTAAATATTAGCATATAACAATTTTTTTATTAACTTATCGTCTGTATATTTAATAGATAAGAAGCAAACCAAGATCGTCGGGAATGGATTGACATGCGTAGCCGTTTTCCTGTTTCCTTAACACAATTGAACAGAATTGTCAAATATTCGGGCTCATGTTATACGAGCAAAACTAAACTTTATTTTGGGGAAATAGATTCCTGACCAGTCTATTGGCCTTCTAGAGAGATGCGCTAAAGCACAGCCTGGTGCGTAATGGAGATTCCAAAGTGCTCTTCTTTGGTCAGAACCACGAAGCGCGATCGCGGACAGGTCCGTCCTATGCACCGAACATTTTTACAATGCAACAAAATATTTAAAGAGCATCAAGCTATTATAATCTCTATTATGTAAGCACAGACACTATAACAGTATATTAGTCAGTCACTTTTATTAGGTTAAACTGTGATTTGATAACGTTTTTAATTTAAGGCCCACCCACAATTGGTCATGGAATTGGATTCATGTCAGTGGGTTAATCGGGGGAAGCATTAAAAAACATTAAAAGAAAAATGTTCCCTCTCTTTCGTACTTCTGTACAGCGTGAGGGAGGTGAGGAAATTTACGGTGTGAGTACAGGAGAGCGGGGCGCAGGCGGCGCGCACTGTCACGACCTGTCATTAGAGAAATGGAAATGGGATTCATGGAGCCGCAGCAGCGCGCCGTGACTTCTGCCAGACGGCCGTCGTTCCCGAGGGCATTACTCACAGCACGCCTCCCACCAGGACCTCAATACACACCCAATTACTATGTGCTTAAAACTATTACTATGCACTCAGAATAATGCCCTGTCCATTACCCTCGCTGTAGTCAATGGAGGAGCATGCTGGGAAAACAATCTCCCATTCTGATATACCTATTGAACAGGGTTGCAGTCGAGACCACTGCAGTCAACGGCGTGACAAGATCCAGACGAACAATGAGACATATACTACACAAGTACAAAGGGCATTTGCATATAGAGTAAGTAGCCCACATACGGATAGTCTTAAAGGTACAGTAGCTACTTTAATTATGCATCCGAGTGGAGGGTGAAAAGTGGCTGATTTTGTTGTTGGGATGAAGAAATATAATGACTGAATCAGGCCAGTGATGCATTTGAAGAAAACACTGAGCAACTCTTTTTATGCCAACAAAACGGTGTGCATGAATTCATGGCTTTCAAAGAGTTATATCATTGAAAAAAATACTTATTAATATACTTATTCATATTTATATTGTATAATTTTTGTAAAGAAATTGATTAGCAAATAAATTACATTCTGACAAATATAAATGTATCACATAAATATAAACATAAAACAAAAAGGTAACAATTAATATATATATTAAAAAATATATATATATATATAATATAATATATAATATATATAATGTGTGTGTAAAATAATTTAATAAAAAAATATTAGACTAAATTAAATTAAATTAAACTTCAAATTATGCACAACTGCAAGATCAATCAGATTTATTGTTTTTGAGACTTATAAAAAAAATAATATTATTATATATTGGATATTGTATTATTTTATAACATTAGATAATTTTTACTAAATTTTTACTAAAACACAAATAAATAAATGATTCTGAATTATTTATTGTTTTTACTTAGCCTTCTCAATCTGATTTCTTTTTATTTAACATATTTTTTAATGCAAAAATATTAAAAAAGAGGTTTATACTAGTTAGAGTATATAAATATGTGTGTGTGTGTGTGTGTTTAGTCTAATATTTTTTATCATTTATATCTGTATTATATAAATGTGTGTGTGTGTGTGTGTGTGTGTGTGTGTGTGTGTGTGTGTGTGTGTGTGTGTGTGTGTGTGTGTGTGTGTGTGTGTGTGTGTGTGTGTGTGTGTGTGTTTGTTTAATAATTATACACAGTACACACACAGATCACACACATCATATACACACACACACAGTATATGATGTAAACACAAACTTCACCTCACCTGTGTGTGTTTAGCCTAATATTTTTTATTATTTATATCTGTATTATATGTGCGTGTGTGTTTGTGTGTGTGTGTGTGTGTGCTTGTGCGTGCGTGCGTGTTTAGTGTAATATTTTTTATCATTTATATCTGTATTATATATATGTGTGTGTGTGTGTGTGTGTGTGTGTGTTTAGCCTAATATTTGTTATCATTTTTATCTGTATTATATATATATATATATGTGTGTGTGTGTGTGTGTGTGTGTGTGCTTGTGCGTGCGTGCGTGCGTGTTTAGTCTAATATTTGTTATTATTTATATCTGTATTATTTATATCTGTATTATGTGTGTGTGTGTGTGTGTGTGTGTGTGTGTGTGTGTGTGTGTGTGTGTGTGTGTGTGTGTGTGTGTGTGTGTGTGTGTGTGTGTGTGTGTGTGTGTGTGTGTGTGTGTGTGTGTGTGTGTGTGTGTGTGTGTTTGTTTAATAATTATACACAGTACACACACAGATCACACACATCATATACACACACACACAGTATATGATGTAAACACAAACTTCACCTCACCTGTGTGTGTTTAGCCTAATATTTTTTATTATTTATATCTGTATTATATGTGCGTGTGTGTTTGTGTGTGTGTGTGTGTGCTTGTGCGTGCGTGCGTGTTTAGTGTAATATTTTTTATCATTTATATCTGTATTATATATATGTGTGTGTGTGTGTGTGTGTGTGTGTGTTTAGCCTAATATTTGTTATCATTTTTATCTGTATTATATATATATATATATGTGTGTGTGTGTGTGTGTGTGTGTGTGCTTGTGCGTGCGTGCGTGCGTGTTTAGTCTAATATTTTTTATCATTTATATCTGTATTATATATATGTGTGTGTGTGTGTGTGTGTGTGTGTGTTTAGCCTAATATTTGTTATCATTTTTATCTGTATTATATATATATATATATGTGTGTGTGTGTGTGTGTGTGTGTGTGCTTGTGCGTGCGTGCGTGCGTGTTTAGTCTAATATTTGTTATTATTTATATCTGTATTATTTATATCTGTATTATGTGTGTGTGTGTGTGTGTGTGTGTGTGTGTGTGTGTGTGTGTGTGTGTGTGTGTGTGTGTGTGTGTGTGTGTGTGTGTGTGTGTGTGTGTGTGTGTGTGCTTGTGCGTGCATGCGTGTGTGTTTAGTCTAATATTTTTTATCATTTATATCTGTATTATATATGTGTGTGTGTGTGTGTGTGTGTGTGTGTGTTTAGCCTAATATTTGTTATTATTTATATCTGTATTATGTGTGTGTGTGTGTGTGTGTGTGTGTGTGTGTGTGTGTGTGTGTGTGTGTGTGTGTGTGTGTGTGTGTGTGTGTGTGTGTGTGTGTGTGTGTGTGTGTGTGTGTGTGTGTGTGTGTGTGTGTGTGTGTGTGTGTGTGTGTGTGTGTGTGTGTGTGTGTGTACAAATAAAAAAGCACAAATAAATAAAGGATTTGTTGTTATTTTCTCCTTTTTTATGCAAAATATTTGTAGTATATTGTATATTATTGTAATATTATAAAGATTCTGACAAATATAAGCATATTACATTAAAAATAACACCATGCATATAAATAAAGAAAACATGCACATATGACTTATATATAGCTGTAAATTAGGATTCATAAGACTCGTGAATGGAGTGGGCTTTCAAGTTTATCACACTGAAGTCGAAGCGTTCACGCGGAGATAAGAGCAGGCGTGGTGGCAGACAGCCAATGCCCTCTGTTTACAACACTAACCACAGACTGAAGCGAGAGATGCACATCTTAGTCTGTGTGCACGCAAGATTTTGCCTTGTCAAACTTGGCCTACTTAAAAATGAGGAAATGTGGAAAATGTGGAATTCCGTATCCAGTTCCGCACAATTCCGGAACTCGACGGAAATTCTAAGGTCATTCTATGCACAAGCACAAGATCGATCTGATTTAGTGTTTTTAATTAGAAGAGAAACAGTGTTTTCATGCACCATTGACAGAAGTGAGCAACATTCAATCCCGTGTCCCTAAGAGGGCTGGAGTGTGTCAATAGGTCAGATCTCATTCACAAGCTATCAGGTTATTATATGGCCTTTTCTGAAAGGCTTTGACTAGTTATACGCATTCATCAATAGTTTTTGCATCACACTTTCTCCTCCGCTGTCTCAAGGGTGGGTTCTGTTCAAAATGACCCCCTTCCGACAGATCCTGGCCTGACCTTCAGAGCCTACAGGACATCATGAACGCTCAGGTCCCTTCACTGGTAAAACTTTACGTCCATCTGTGTGTCTCTGTGTAGTTTTTACATTTTATCACCGACCTGCCTCATCAAAAAGATGGATGAACGGATGTAACCGCTCATGTCTATGCGACCCCCGAAGGGCTAATGTGCGACAGAGAACAATTTTATACGATTGGATTTATGATATCACAACTTTTGTGTTTAATTCGTACAGCATTTGCATTACAGCTTGATTTTGTGTAGATAATTTTAAAAATCAGAAGTCAAAATCTTATTAATCTTATAGTGCACAATTACTTGCCGCATATTATTCTATATATAGGGAGGGTTTAAAAAAAAAAAAGAAAGAAATTAAGGATGAATTCAATTGATTGAAAGACATTTTAATGCAAATTATTGCTGTTCTTTTGACATTTCTATTCATCAAAACGTCCTGAAAAAACATTCCACAAAAATATGAAACTGTTTTCAACATAGTATATATACTGTATATATACATTATTGTGTGTGTGTGTGTGTGTGTGTGTGTGTGTCTGTCTGTCTGTGTGTGTGTGCGTGCGTGTGTACGTGTCTGTCTGTGTGTGTGTGTGTGTGTGTGTGTGTGTGTGTGTGTGTCTGTGTGTACGTGTCTGTGTGTGTGTGTGTGTGTGTGTGTGTGTGTGTGTGTGTGTGTGTGTGTGTGTGTGTGTGTGTGTGTGTGTGTGTGTGTGTGTGTGTGTGTGTGTGTGTGTCTGTCTGTGTCTGTGTCTGTGTGCGTGCATGTGAATATATATATATATATATATATTAAAATAAATTTAAATATAGATATATGTGTACACTGTAAAAAAGTTGCTGCTTTAAATTAAGTACAATCAACTTGTATGTTTAAGTCATTTCACTAATTATATTTTCACAATATATATATATACACTCACCTAAAGGATTATTAGGAACACCTGTTCAATTTCTCATTAATGCAATTATCTAATCAACCAATCACATGGCAGATGCTTCAATGCATTTAGGGGTGTGGTCCTGGTCAAGACAATCTCCTGAACTCCAAACTGAATGTCGGAATGGGAAAGAAAGGTGATTTAAGCAATTTTGAGCGTGGCATGGTTGTTGGTGCCAGACGGGCCGGTCTGAGTATTTCACAATCTGCTCAGTTACTGGGATTTTCACGCACAACCATTTCTAGGGTTTACAAAGAATGGTGTGAAAAGGGAAAAACATCCAGTATGCGGCAGTCCTGTGGGCCAAAATGCCTTGTTGATGCTAGAGGTCAGAGGTCATGGGCCGACTGATTCAAGCTGATAGAAGAGCAACTTTGACTGAAATAACCACTCGTTACAACCGAGGTATGCAGCAAAGCATTTGTGAAGCCACAACACGCACAACCTTGAGGCGGATGGGCTACAACAGCAGAAGACCCCACCGGGTACCACTCATCTCCACTACAAATAGGAAAAAGAGGCTACAATTTGCACAAGCTCACCAAAATTGGACAGTTGAAGACTGGAAAAATGTTGCCTGGTCTGATGAGTCTCGATTTCTGTTGAGACATTCAGATGGTAGAGTCAGAATTTGGTGTAAACAGAATGAGAACATGGATCCATCATGCCTTGTTACCACTGTGCAGGCTGGTGGTGGTGGTGTAATGGTGTGGGGGATGTTTTCTTGGCACACTTTAGGCCCCTTAGTGCCAATTTGGCATTGTTTAAATGCCACGGCCTACCTGAGCATTGTTTTTGACCATGTCCATCCCTTTATGACCACCATGTACCCATCCTCTGATGGCTACTTCCAGCAGGATAATGCACCATGTCACAAAGCTCCAATCATTTCAAATTGGTTTCTTGAACATGACAATGAGTTCACTGTACTAAAATGGCCCCCACAGTCACCAGATCTCAACCCAATAGAGCATCTTTGAGATGTGGTGGAACGGGAGCTTCGTGCCCTGGATGTGCATCCCACAAATCTCCATCAACTGCAAGATGCTATCCTATCAATATGGGCCAACATTTCTAAAGAATGCTTTCAGCTCCTTGTTGAATCAATGCCACGTAGAATTAAGGCAGTTCTGAAGGTGAAAGGGGGTCAAACACAGTATTAGTATGGTGTTCCTAATAATCCTTTAGGGGAGTGTATATTAGGGCTGTCAAATCCAAAATAAAAGTTAGTGTTTACATAATATATGTGTGTGTGTGTGTGTGTGTGTGTGTGTGTGTGTGTGTGTGTGTGTGTGTGTGTGTGTGTGTGTGTGTGTGTGTGTGTGTGTGTGTGTAATCATATATATAAAATATGTGTATAATTAAATATATAAAATATTTAAATATAATATAAATTATATGAATATATATACAGTATACACATGCCAACATGTCTTAAATATATTCATGAATGTGTGTATTTATATATACACATAATAATTATACACAGTACACACACAGATCACACACATCATATACACACACATACAGTATATGATGTAAACACAAACTTCACCTCACCTTTTCAGCAGATGTCATTCCTTAAGCCTATACACTCTAAAAAATGCTGGGTTAAAAACAATGGACTAACCCAGCGATTGGGTTGTTTTAACCCAGCAATTGGGTTGTTTCAACCCAGCGATTGGGTTGTTTCAACCCAGCGATTGGGTTGTTTTAACCCAGCAATTGGGTTGTTTCAACCCAGCGATTGGGTTGTTTTAACCAAGCGATTGGGTTGTTTTAACCAAGCGATTGGGTTGTTTTAACCTAGCAATTGGGTTGTTTTAACCCAGCAATTGGGTTGTTTTAACCTAGCAATCGGGTTGTTTTAACCAAGCAATTGGGTTGTTTTAACCCAGCAATCGGGTTGTTTTAACCCAGCAATCGGGTTGTTTTAACCAAGCAATTGGGTTAGTTTAACCCAGCAATCGGGTTGTTTTAACCTAGCAATCGGGTTGTTTTAACCAAGCAATCGGGTTGTTTTAACCAAGCAATTGGGTTGTTTTAACCAAGCAATTGGGTTGTTTTAACCAAGCAATTGGGTTGTTTTAACCAACCAATTGGGTTGTTTTAACCTAGCAATCGGGTTGTTTTAACCAAGCAATTGGGTTGTTTTAACCCAGCAATTGGTTTGTTTTAACCTAGCAATTGGGTTGTTTTAACCCAGAAATTGGGTTGTTTTAACCAAGCAATTGGGTTGTTTTAACACAGCGGTTGGGTTAAATGTTTGCTTAAAATAACCCAATTGCTGGGTTAGTCCATTTTCAACCCAACTTGGGTAGTTTTTAATTTTTTTTCTTGTTTAATATGATACATTTTATTTCAAAATATGACACACTACATTAGTAACATGTCGATTTTAGCATACCTGTCTAAAACGTTCATTTCTTCATAATTCCCACTCTAAAAGCTGGTCAGGGATTTCAAACCTTCCCTTTTTTTGGAAGCTCCTCTAAATTCTGTTGAAGATGATTCAACCCAGAGAGATTTGTACGCGTTTCACACGTCCCTACAGAGAGGAAGTTGCAACATCCTTAAAGGGAGATTACCAAAGCCTCTCTTCTACGGCTGCTGCTCCAGCTCTCTTCAAAAGACAAAAGGAAATCTGCGCTCGGGCCATTTTTCTAACAAGACATTCCCACGAATCCTGCGTGCAGCATGTTCAGACTTCAAATGGATAATGCTTGGAAAGTATTCCAGTCACAAATGCGAACTTCTATGGATTAACAACTGATTGCATTTGATAGAAACGGTCTTATGGAAATTGCATGTGTTGCCGTTTCATTAGCGGGTCTGATGGGATTGTATATTACGCCTGGAAAGGAGCCGGTGGTCATCATACTGAATTAATAAGGTCAATTAGCAAACACACAAGGCCATCTAGAGCCAATAGCAGAGGCCGAGAACGAACACAGGTGTCTGTTCAGGAATTTGATTTATGGACACTTGACTTCTCGGCTAAACACATTTCTAATAGAGCAGCAGCTGGTGAAAAATGGCGTGTAGTTAACTATAAATGACAGGGAGAGGTCTCGTATTAAAGGGAATTTTATCATGAAGTGCCACTGTGTTCTTTCCTAGTCAGAAAATTGAATGAGACTTGCACATGGTCCGCATGCATGTTATTAGCTAAGATATCTATTCTGATAAATGATGTCGTCTAAATGGCCCCTTAGCCTTCCCCTGGCAACAGATGTGAGACTAGCGCAGAATTTTAGGACGAACAGCTCCGAACAGAACATCACATGTTGTCATCCCGAAACTATGGTAATCTGTTGATATCTTGAACTCAATGACCAATCAGAGGTGTTTCAGCTAGAATGTCTGTGTTTGCGCTCTGAAGAGCCTCAAAGGTTTCTATTTACAACCTGTTTTTGCAGCGTTGAGCACTGTAGCCAATCACAAGCCTCTCTGTTGATCTCTTGAACTCAATGACCAATCAGAGGTGTTTTAGGAAGAATGTCAAGTCAAGTCAACTTAATTTATATAGCGCTTTTAACAATGTAGATTGTTTCAAAGCAGCTTTACAGTGTTAAACAGGAAAATAATGCAGCATAATTTTATTCAGCCGTATAGCCATTCGGGAGAAAACGGTGATGTCATCAGTTCATTTCAATTATCATACAGTGGCAGTGTGGGCTTTAGATCAGTAATTAGATCAGTCATTTAGTTTATATGGTTATTTAGTTTAATAATTAGATTTATTTGGATATTTAGTTGAAAAATTTAGTGTCCCCAACTGAGCAAGCCAAGCCAGAGGCATGTCTGTGTTTGCGTTCAGGAGAGCTTCAAAGGTTTCTATTTACAACCTGTTTTTGCAGCGTTGAACAATGTAGCCAATCACAAGCCTATCTGTTGATCTCTTGAACTCAATGACCAATCAGAGGTGTTTCAGTAAGGATGTCTGTGTTTGCGCTCAGAAGCGCCTCAAAGGTTTCTATTTACAACCTGTTTTTGCAGCGTTGAGCACTGTAGCCATTCACAAGCCTATCTGTTGATCTCTTGAACTCAATGACCAATCAGATGTGTTTTAGAAAGAACGTCTGTGTTTGCGTTCAGGAGAGCTTCAAAGGTTTCTATTTACAACCTGTTTTTGCAACGTTGAGCACTGTAGCCATTCACAAGCCTATCTGTTGATCTCTTGAACTCAATGACCAATCAGAGGTGTTTTAGAAAGAACGTCTGTGTTTGCGTTCAGGAGAGCTTCAAAGGTTTCTATTTACAACCTGTTTTTGCAACGTTGAGCACTGTAGCCATTCACAAGCCTATCTGTTGATCTCTTGAACTCAATGACCAATTAGAGGTGTTTGCACGCTCACAAATACTCTCAATAAAACAAAGCATAGACATTATGAGAGAATCATTACGCAGTCAGCTTTATTAATTATAACAGAATCTATTTAATTATGTTTTAAAGGGGAAGCGCATCTTTCTTAGTCTTACCCAAAAGCTGGTTCACCCTCCGCCTGTATAGGACAAAAATTAAATAACTATATGATTTATAGCATTATTTACTGTATGTGTAAACAATTACTCATTTCAAGAGAAACACATTAGACTCCAATGTATATTACTGGTGTATTGTTCAGTTACAATTAGGGCTGGGCGATATATCGCATGACATTGTTATGCGCATCTCGTCAGTAAAGCCGGTTCCTTGATTAGTAGTAAATCTGTGTAGTAAATGCCGCTCCATCTGAAAGCAGGTGATGGCGATTTACTACTAATCAAGGAACCGGCTTTAATGACGAGATGCGCATAACAATGTCATGCGATATATCGCCCAGCCTTAGTTACAATACAATTTGAGATATGTTATACAAAGTACAAAGCAAAAAAAAAGCAATGTTTGCACGTTTATTTGTTGGGGAGATGTAAGCCTATAAGCTTGTCATTACTAGAAAGCTATACAGTATTGGAAAACTGAAGCTGCCTGTCTAATTTTTAGTAAGCTACTCCCAAACTCGGTTCCACTAGCTCTTTTAGCTTAATTAGCATAACGTCTAGATGATATTAAGATGAAAATGTTTTTTTCATATGCTGCTAATTACATACGCAAAGTCAGTGAGCTTCACCCATTCACCGCAACTTAACTCCATCGCTCATTAGCTGCCAGCAGCACCTCAAACAACCTCCTGACCCATGTGGAAGCAAACTCTAATTAAAACTAGTAGACTGGAGTCTTTCAGAGCCGTCCGAGCTCTAATTACAGGGCCAAATACGCGGCTTCTCTCGTCTGATGAGAAAGGAATGTGTATTGATTGAACTCGCTGCATTTCTGTGTCCGTCCAGCTGCTGCCCTTAAAAAAATTCAGTTTCTTTTTATTTCTAAATTATATAGTGTTGCCCTAATGATGTATTTTGGCTTACAAAAACCGGTAGTTAGTATCACCCTGGCCCCCTCGACAAAATCCCAATAGGATTTTCCAATGGCTTTTGGATTGTGGCCAATAAAATAAGCTCTGTGTCCAGTTCTTACACATTTTGTTCATTGTGATAAATACAATCACCAGAAGTTCGTAGGATACCTTTTGGAAATATCTTGAGCTTGTGTTCACCACAGATCTTATTTGAAAAAAAAACATTGACTTCAGGACGATGGAACCGGAAGTGTTAAAATGCTCTTTTCTGGGATTTAGCATACAGAAATACGTCATCTCTAATAATATATGACGGCAGATCTGATTGGATGAGCCAGCTGTCAATCTGGATCAACAAGTTCCACCCTTTGCCCTTAAATGGCAACATCACCTGAAATGCACAGAAATAACATTCCAGCCCTGCAGTCAGGGGGCGTGTCTTAAAGGGGTGGCACCGCCTGTCAATCACTGCCTGAATCGCCACCGATTGATGCCTGTAAATATGATAATGCTCAACACCATTGGTTCAGAGCACTGTCAATGCTTTGGCAATATAATACCATGCCAAAAAAGCTACTTGAATCGGAATTTGTTTGTCAATATTTATTCTGATTACGTTCACGTGACTAATCACGCTATTATATGCAGCTAGTATGAGTAACAAAATGCTCGTGTCCACATTTGACTGTGAAAATAATGCAAAACCTGACACTTCATATCAACATAAAACCTCAAATTTGACAATTAAGTAGTCTTTAATAACGTCTAAATATATATACAAATGCAAAACTGTACTTACTAAAAAAAAAAAACTACTAAAAACTGAAACGTTTTTCCTTTGCATGCAGTCAACAGCGTTATCAAAACAATCCCATTCACACGGAGTTGCAAAAACGACTAAAAACGCTGTATTATCTATGCCAGCCCAGTAGATGGTGACGTCACTTTGTAAATCAACACTACTAGAGGTAACACGTAATACGCATGCGCATGAAGTCATCGTTTTCACAAATTCGTGTTTTTGTAGTTTACACGGAGACGATAACGGTATCGATTTCAGAAACTTGCACTTTGAAACCCGTTTTCAAGTTTGCGTTTTCACGCTCCCAAAACGCTGTTGACGTTTAAATGACTGTCCTAAAAAGTTCTGTTTTTACCCCCAAGTAAATATTTCTGAAAACAGTGTTTCCAACAAAAAGGGAATACGCAGCCCTGTTTATATATTTATATATAGGGCTACACCGCCATCTAGTGGTTACACCAGGGTATTACAGGTGATAAATGGTGCATGATTTAGAGGTTCATATATATTGTCTCAACTTTGACAATAAAGTAATCTTTAGTAACATCTAAATATATATTCAAATGCAGACCGCATGCAAGTAAGGGTACGTTTACTCAACAACTATGTAATAAGAAAAGTTTTTTGCTTACAGTCAATAGTGTTGTCAAAATGATCCCATTCACACGGATCCGCAAAAAACGACTTTCAAAAGTTGCATTTTCACGCCCACAAAACGCTGTTGACGTTTAAAAGTTATTTTTTTACCCCTAAGGAATTATGTCTGTAAACAGTGTTTCCAACAAAAAGGAATACACAGCCCTGTTTATATATTTATATATGGGGCTACACAGCCATCTAGTGGTTACACCAGAGTATTACAGGTGAAAAATGGATACATTTTGAGGTAAATATATATCGTCTTACAGTCAACAGTGTTGTCAAAACAATCCCATTCACATGGATCGGCAAAAACGATTAAAAACGCTGTATTATCCATGCCAGGCCAGTAGATGGCGATGTCACTTTGTAAATCAACACTACTAGACATAACACGTAATGCGCATGCGCATGACGTCATCGTTTTCACAAATTCTCGTTTTTGTAGTTTACACAGTGTCCAAAACGCATAAAAAGTTCTGTTTTTACCCCTAAGTAATTATTTCTGAAAACCGTGGGGATTACACAGCCCTGTTTATATATTTATATATAGGGCTACACAGCCATCTAGTGGTTAACCAGGGTATTACAGGTGATAAATGGTGCATAATTTAGAGGTTCATATATATTGTCTTCACAGAAGCCAGTATTTATTTATGATTTCTCAACCTTGACAATAAAGTAATCTTTAATAACGTTTAAATATATATTTAAATGTAAAACCGTATACAAGTAAGGGTACGTTTACACGACAACTATGTACTAAGAAAGGTTTTTTTGCTTACAGTCAATAGTGTTGTCAAAACAATCTCATTCAGTCGGATCCGCAAAAACAATTAAAAACGCTGTATTATCCATGCCAGCCCAGTAGATGGCGATATCACTTTGTAAATCAACACTACTAGACTTGACAGTAATACGCATGCGCATGACGTCATCGTTTTCACAAATGTGCGTTTTTGTAGTTTAACGGTATCGATTTCAGAAACCCGTTTTCAAAAGTTTGCGTTTTCACGCCCCCAAAACGTGGTTGACGTTTATAAGTTCTGTTTTTACCCCTAAGTAATTATGTCTGAAAACAGTGTTTCCAACAAAAAGGGAATACGCAGCCCTGTTTATATATTTATATATAGGGCTACACCGCCATCTAGTGGTTACACCAGTGTATTACACAAGCTCTTAAAGCTCCGCCCTCTTCTTGAAAGGGGGGCGGGAGCAGCAGCTCATTTGCATTTAAAGGGATTCACACAAAAAACGGCGCATGACAATTTTAACATGCTATAAATTATATTATCTGTGGGGTATTTTGAGCTAAAACTACACATACACACTCAGAATTCAGAGACTATAAGCCAGTATTTCTTTCTGATTTCTCATGTGCTCACCTGACCGGTTCTTGGTCCCACCTGTGTCACCCCGATACCCCTGCCTGCAACTCCATTTCATTCTCTCTTTCTGATTTTTTTCCCCTCGTTCTCTCCGCTACTTCAGGATTGTGTGTGTGCTCAAGAGGAGCTGAAAGGTATCAGCGGTGCGGTGGGCACCAGCCGGCCTTGGGGAATGTGGGAATTAAAGTCGAGGGGTGACACAAATGGTCAAGTGAATGGAGATTATGTGCCTCCATCAAACTGCAAATAAAACACACTCGCACACTTCTTCTTCTTCCTCCTCCTGTGACAAACTCTCATCTCGTCCCCGCGTATGAATAATTCACTCAGATACTCCAAAAGGAAGAGCTATTAAAATTACATGGGTACGGGGAGAAGCAGATAAAATATGCGTACCTTTCCTTTCTTCTCGCTGTCCTGTAGCTCAGAGCTCACGATTAAAGGAGTCTGTTTGAGATTTCTTCACCCCTTTCTATACATTAGTACTTGACAAGATATCCAGCTGCAGTAAATATTATCTGGGGGAGACTTTTGCATATTGGGAAATGTTCTCATTAGCATGTTTTTGAGTGAGAGATTGATCATAAAAAGCAGGTCAAATATCCTCAAAGTCTAATAGTCTTTGGCCACAGCTGTGAAGCATGGTTTGCTAATCAGAGGCAGGTGTGACATGTTCATTCTAGAGGCCATTTGATTGGTTGAAAGTTTGGCCAATGGACACACACAGACTAAAAGCAACAAAACTCCCAGTTTAATGTCAGTGGATGTTTAGACATCTTTCATTTGACCTTTTTACTGTTAAAGTAACTGTACCATAGTAAAATTTCAGAAGAAAATGGTTTAATCATTTAATATCAAAATGTTACTGATTAACATACTAAAGGTAATTATAGATAAATAAAATAAAAAGTAAAATCGTGTGCAAACGCCTAAATTATGATTTATGAAATTATGAGGGTATAATTAGATTTTGTTGAACGTAATAGCAATGAATGTGAACTTGCTAATTCACTGAAAGTTTTAAAAACAAATATAAAAAAGTTACTTTGCGTTACACATTAAAAGTTCAAATTGTGACTATGTTTATTGTTAACTTAAACTAATACTATTAAAAGTGTTTTTGTCAACTGAAATAAAGCTGTTTCAAATGATTTAAAACAAAAACTAAATTAAAATGAGAAATACACTAAAAATGATAAATAAATATGAAACATTTCACAAAAGCACATTACAAAACAAATAAAACTTAAATGGAAATTAAAATGTAAACTGAAAATATTAAAGTTACCTGGAAAAAATGTTTTACCTAAAAAAAACTCAAAGAAAAACTGAAATAAAGCTAAAAAAGGAAATATAGAAAAATTCACAAAAGCACATTACAAAAATGTTAACATAAAATATTAAAGTTACCTGGACAAAAAATAAAACAGAAAAAACAAACTAAAACAGAAATAAAGCGAAAAAATAAATATTTAAAACTTCATAAAAGCACATAAAACAAATACAACTCAAACAGAAATGTGCAAATATAAAAGTTAGCATATAATAGCATATAAATATTTGCCTACTAAAATAACACTTTAGCATCCTGATAAAACATTCATGGGGAAACAAATGGCACCGTTTCATGAACCATAAACCATTCAGATCACATTCATGAAAGCAGACACGTAGAACCAAGAGGTCGCTTTTCGATTGACAAGCTCAACTCGTGCTGTATAACTCTGAAGTGCATTGATGTCTATAGATCGGTGATGCTCATTGGCACTGCCGGTGTACATTTCATGCTTTAATTAGACACCCAAGGGCTCCTGAGGGACTGAATCTACTACAGCAGATCAACTAGCCACATCTCTCTTTCTCTCTCTTAGTGCTACTGTTTTTTTCGGTGTGTCTTTTATCAATAATGTCACCAGCCTAATAAAGTGTGCGAGGCTTTCCCATGAGGCGGGGAGGAGGGCCCTGTGAGTTCATGCTATCGTTGATGGACATCTCCTCCCATGCTGATCAGAGGGAGAGAGAGAGCGAGAGAGGAGGCATGCACTGTCAGGTCACATAAACGCCTGTCGCTGTCACCAATCGCCCGGAATGACGCTGACAGAGAGACGGAGGAGGAAAGAGAACGAGACATTATCATTCAGGTGAGGCGAGAGGAGCACTGCAGTGATGGTATATCTTTGTAGGCAAAACGGGAAGTGTAAAAAACTGGACATTTTGAACATAACAGAAACATTTTTGTTAGCTAATATCTTAAAGGGGTCCAATAATCCTATAATATAAGTCTCTGATGTCCCCAGAGTGTGTGTGTATATTTCTAGCTCAAAATATCCCACAGATCATTTTTTATAGCATGTTAAAATTGTCATGTGCCGATTTTGTGTGTGTCCCTTTAAATGCAAATGAGCTGCTGCTCCCTCAAGAAGAGGGCGGAGCTTTAAGAGCTCATGTTAGCAGCTCCGATTACCTCACGCAGACACACACTGAAAATGTCAGAAACTGTTCAGCCTTTTACGATCAAACCGGAGTCGGACAATGATGGAGAGACTCAAGAAGAGGAGACAACCTGTAGAATGAGACAGGACGTTTCTGAAGGGTTAACTATCTTCAAGTCATTGATTAGCATATTCTGTCATGATGATCTATAAACCGCTCGTGTGGGAACTGTTGTGAGATGCACAGAGCCAGGGAATATCTGCATTAAGAGAGAACAGGGATAGTTTAGTTGAATTACGGTTATAACTGATGATGTCATCTTGCTTTTATGACATGCTATTGCATTTGTGTTCGTACTGTATCGCAATAAATGTGAAAGACGGATGTGACAGCTTGTGCGACTCCCAAATGTGCTCGACTACGACAACTCTTCCTCTTCTCCACATGGCCTCTATTGTGTGTTCCCGGGGGGGCGGGTTTATGTAAATTTTAGGGTTAGTGATGTCACTAACCCAGGAGGAAGCTTGTGTAGTCCCTACCAGCCGTTTGTTGTAGTCCTTAAAAAACGATGTCTGTAAAATAAAATGTCTCCCTTTGCTTTGAACTTTGAGTGTCGTAACTTTGCAGATGTTCTTTAAGCTCAAACAGCAACACTACACACACTAACTACAGTTAAAAAAGTCAAATCATAATCAACCACCAGTGTTAAACGCAGACTTTATTTCAGGCAAAATGCTCGTTTTTGGGTTTTGGCCCACAAAAATAAGTAAAGAAAGCAAGTTAAGATGAAGATTGTACACCAGGCCAAATCTTTAACAACTTGGCAACACGAGTCGATGCGAGCGCTGATGTAAAATCGCATGGAAATCCCACAACAGCAAGAAAAGCAATTAAAAATGAACAGGGAAATATGTGCATGGATTTCAATCCCGCACGCCGTGAAGTCTGGCCTGACCCATAAAGCAAAAACGAGAGGGTTCAGGATACTCCATCTACAAATCACCACTCTGTCTAGGCGAGAGGTGTTGTTTACCAGCGGTCTCCTGTGGGCATAAAGAAGAAGCTTCCTGCAGTCCGAGTCATTTTCAGCCAGGCACCAGATTTCACACTCATCTGCTGCGTCCCAATGGACTTTACTGTGGGCAGCGAAGACGCTACGCTAGCAGTCACAACACACTCCAAAGTGCTCCGGATTCACTGCTCCAAATGGACGTCCAAGTACAAACAATGCCAACAGATATAAGAGCACTTCAACTGAGTGTGCATGCATTTTGCTCTCATATCTATTGCTCATTTGCACGTTTAAAGGAATAGTACACTCTAAAAATAACCCAAGTTGGGTTGAAAATGGACAAACCCAGCAATTGGGTTGTTTTAACCCAGCGGTTGGGTTAAATGTTTGCTTAAAACAACCCAATTGCTGATTTAAAACAACCCAAATGCTGGGTTAAAACAACCCAGTTGCTGGGTTAGTCCATTTTCAACCCAACTTGGGTTATTTTTAACCCAGCATTTTTTAGAGTGTAATATTTCAGAGGTTTGTAAGGCACTATTCTGTTGTTTTGTAAATATTTTAGATGCACAAATTATGGCATTATTTTGAATCTGTCACATTTAGCTGTGGTTGCCACACTTTAAAAAATGCTGGGTTAAAAACAACCCAAGATGGGTTGAAAATGGACAAACCCAGCGATTGGGTTGTTTTAAACAAACATTTAACCCAAACGCTGCGTTAAAACAACCCAATTGCTGGGTTAAAACAACCCAGTTGCTGGGTTAGTCCATTTTCAACCCAACTTGGGTTGTTTTTAACCCAGCATTTTTTAGAGTGTAATATTTCAGAGGTTTGTGAGGCACTATTCTGTTGTTTTGTAAATATTTTAGATGTACAAATTATGGCATTATTTTGAATCTGTCACATTTAGCTGTGGTTGCCACACTTTAAAAAATGCTGGGTTAAAAACAACCCAAGATGGGTTGAAAATGGACAAACCCAGCGATTGGGTTGTTTTAACCCAGGGATTGGGTTGTTTTTAGCAAACATTTAACCCAACCGCTGGGATAAAACAACCCATTCAATGGGCTAAAACAACCCAATTGTTGGGTTTGTCCATTTTCAACCAAACTTGGGTTGTTTTTAACTCATCGTAAAACATACGGTGAAAATGTTTTAGGTGTTATTATGGGATGGCATATTTGTGCCTGTACATTGCAAATAAAGGATTTTTGTCTTTTTTTCAGTTAAATATCTAAACATTCCTACAAGAAGAATCATTTACTTGAGAAGTGACATAAAAGTGTCTTGTTTGCTGACAAAAAAGCATCAAAATGGGGTCATTTCCTTTTGAATTCACTTTTTTTTAGACTCCATTGGCAAATATGGCAGGGTGCGGCAGTGGCTCAGTGGTTCATGTAGGTTGTCTACAAACTGGAAGGTTGGTGGTTCGATCCCCGGTTCCAACTGACCAAGTGTCGAGGTGTCCATAAGCAAGACACCTAACCCCAGCTGCTCCCGACGAGCTGGATGGCGCCTTGCATGGCTGACACCGCCGTCGGTGTATGAATGGGTGAATGTGAGGCAAAAATGTAAAGCACTTTGGATGGCCGTAGGTCTGTTAAAAGCACTATATAAATGCAGTCCATTTACCATATCTGTTCTTGTTTTAAGTATAAACTCACTTAATTTTGTCCAACTAAAACATCTGAACGATGCATGAATGTGTTTTGTCCTAACATTACTCTAACGAGTGCATACATTTGAGAAACATTAAATGGCAATTTATTATGAAGAGAATCACTGCATCTGCAAGAGTGGAGATCTTGAGCTCCAGCTAACAAAAACAATGTTTTATTAATGTTCTTATGCACTGTAAAAAAAGGATATGATCAATAAGTTAAAACAGCATATGTTTTTACATTGCTTTAACTCATCAAAATAAGTAAGATTCAACTCATTAAGTCAGTTTAATGTAATTTAAGTTGCAATGACTTAAACATCCAAGTTGGTTGGTATTTAATTTAATGGCGCGTTCACACCAGATGCGAATGAAGCGTTAAGCGCGAGTGATTTACATGTTAAGTCAATGCGAAGACGCGAATAGACATGAGGCGGGGCAATTCATTCGAATGACGTGATTCGTGTTTCGGGCGTTTGACGCGCGTTACGCATGATTTGCGCAAGTTGACAAATCTGAACTTTGGCGGATATTCGCGCCGCGTTAACCAATCAGGAGCTTGCTCTAGTAGTGACAACAATGAGGACAAAAGCATATGTGGATACCCGGAGCTGTACGATACATCTTCATACTTTATATAAACGGGAATAAAAAGGATCTTGCTTGGAAGAAAGTGAGTGAGGAGGTCGGACAGTCTGGTAAGCTGGTAAAAAGCGCTCTTTACTCCATTTGAGCTATATATTATATATTCATATTGGGACTACAAACTAGCTAAAGCCGGCAAATTTACCTTATTCGCCGTATTTTTTAAACAACAGCTGAGAAAACACGGACACTTCATCATTCAGTGAAGACGAGCTTTTCATTTTATTTAAAAGACCGAAAATAAGGTTTTGAGTGCACCCGATCTTAAAGAAAAGAGAGTCTGAAGGGGAGTATGCTAATCTTGTACAGGAGCTAAAACTTTATCATGGCCGGTTCCGCACTTACTTTCGAATGTCCGTGGGACAATTCGAGGAGACAATTCGACAAACCACACACTTGTTCACTTTTTCACTTTGATTTTTGGTCGCTAAAGACCCGAATGTGTAAGAATGTTTGGCAAAATGCATTTTTGGGGGATTAAAGAGTCTGTTTGTGATATATTTCCTTCTTTCTTTCATGCAAAATGCTCGCTCTGTCTAGATGTGTTTAAATCTGCTCAAAGTATGCGTTTCTGTCCCCTATCACACATGAGCATTTCATTAAGCGGACAGAAAGCAGGTTAATGCGTTGATATGCCGCACGAAATCGGGGTAAGAGGGGAAAAAAACGACCTGTTCCAACCGGTTTATGCTTAAACAGTTCATGACCTTACTCCGTTAAAAGAAAACGTGTTACCGCGTTTACATGACCATGTTCGTTGTCGGCTTATTAAGCATAATCAACTTAAAGGTCCCGTTCTTAGCGCACGTTGCACGGAAAGGTCACGCCTCTTAACGGGAGATGTATGCGCTTAATGATCTCTACAGCGTCCCTGGGAAAGCCAAACAAAGGTGATTTGACTCCGGGATGAAAATAACAGCGTCTCGACGACATGGCGACAAACACACTCAAACGCAACACTTCCTTTTCTCCACGCGACACGTCCATTTCTCCACGTGGGACAGCAACAAGACCACGCCCCCTTTTTTCGCGTATTCTTGTGGGCGGAGGTTAGTCTGTTCTACTGTTCTACTGACGTCATTTATGAAGGAAGTACCAGGATGTAGTCCAAGCCGGCCGTTCGCTGTAGGCTTTGAAAGGGAACTTCTGTTAAATAAAATATCTCGCTTGGCATTGAACTTTGAGCTTTATAATTTTACAGGTATTATTTATGCTCTAACAGCAACATTACACACTAACTAAAGTTTGAACAATGGGATCACGAAGAACGGGACCTTTAACCCCTTAACTGTCACCGCCTGGCGCTCTTTTATTGATCGCATTTTTTTCGCATCATATATTTAAGTAATTATCATAAATTAGGTAAGCTTATGAACTCAAAATTCATCCTGTGAAAACCGTTTTGAAATCAGACATTGCGTTACCATGGAAACGGTTCTCTAAATTATTCTAGCGGGCTCCTCCCCTAGTGGGCGGCGTCATGTTTCATATTACAAAATGTATTTTAACTACTTTATAATCAAAATCTTTTCCAATCTTGACAAAACGCATATCGTCGGAAAGGTCTGAGTCTCAAGGGTCCATATTTGGTGACTGTTTTGTGATGGAAGTGATATTTGGATAGAAATTTACAGGAAAATGCATCAAAAAACAATCAATGGAATTTGAATCACACCCGGTGGCTATTTTTGGTACAGCGCCTAAACAAAATCTCATGGGGACTTCAATTTTTGTGATATCAACTTCAAATTTGGAACACAACTTGGTTAGACATATGGCTTTGATTTTATAGTCATTTTTGAGTAAAACATTTATCGTAAAATATTTTATATAAAATAAAAATATTTAATACAGTATTTTTCATTTACAGTAAATTTAATCTACCATAACTTTTTCATACTTTCAAATTTCGCAGATTAAGCAATAATCAGTCTTCTTTAAAACAAGACCAATCTTTGGTCTATATTCCAAAGCATTCTTGAATTACAGCCCTTTAAGTTTGGATAGTGCATTTTCATGACTATTCTCAAAAGGCGGGTGGGGGGGGGGGGGTGGCGGACGTGCATGTAAAAAACAAAAACAACTCGATTGTTTTTGTGCTAACGTTTTGAGAACATTATTAAAGACCAGATAAACTTTGAACGAACGTTCTATTAACGTTACTGGAAGAACGTTTGTTCATAACGTTGAGGGAACCTTGCTATTAGCTGGATGCCAGCTTGAAAAAGTATGAGCTGTCATGAAATGCACCTTGCTTATTTAATTTCATGGCCAAAAACCACATAATGACTCCTGAAACAGTTGTTTCAAGACCTTTGATTGTTGTGACCTTTGCTAGGAAGGAAATTTAGAGACTGGGCCTGAACTTTACCTGAATAAACCCGTGTTATACTGTGTGTGTGGTTGTGTCTAATGAGCTCGCTGTCTGTTTTGTGCTCCGAGTCCATTATCACACTCTTAATTCTCCTCATGGAGGAAATCAACGGGCGGAATTGTTAAGTGGCACCCGTGGCCTCTCGCCTACGCCTCGCTCTCATCCTCACGAGGTTTCCACCCCAACAAAGCATCTGAGAGCCGGCGCTCTTCAACCTGCCCCCGTGTGCCGCAGGCTGCGTCTGACCCTGAGGGCCCACAAGTATGTTATGACGTTAAAGGGGTACTTGGGCTTTCAATAAAACGTGGCTGTCTATAAAGTAGAAAGGTGAAAAAACCAGCTACCTAGAGAAAAGGCTTATGTGGACGTTCCTCTTGCCAAATAGGTAGGAAAACTTCAACACCCACAATGCACTGGGCATGTTGCCATCCAAGGCCACTCCCACCAGTCTGCTATGGGGTTAAATACGTTTCAGTTACAATAACATTTCTGTTAATAACCCTCTGCCGATCGGACCGCCCGTTACAGAAATACGGAAGTACAATCTGTAGTTTTCACCAAACCCTGATAGCACACGTACATCACGGAGACGTCTAATTTACCCCTTTTCCACCAAAGCAGAGCCAGAGCTAGATTGGAGCCAGAGCCTAGTTCCAAATCGGTTCTTTGTGTTTCCACACCCAAAGCTCCAGCTCCGAGCCAGGAAAAGTGGTTCTTAAGTAGCACCAAAACATTGCTGGGCTAGAACAGGGCTAGAAGTAAGAACCGATTACGTCAGGCGCTGGGGGCGGGGTCAACAAGACCAACACAGACTTGAGATCCGCCATTGTTGAAATAGCAGCTAATGGAGCTAACAGCTGCTGCTCGTTTGTAATCTCCGTCTATACAAATTACGGCAAACTGCATGAATGCGTTGGATTCGCTGTGTTTTCGTTGTGTTTTGATGCAGATGTAGGATCGTAAAGCCATGTGAATCAATAGTAACGCAACATTTGCAGTGTTGATGGAAGGCTTGTTGGCAGCGGTGCTGTGCAGAGACTGATCGGCGTATGATAACGAGTCCAGCGAGAGCATATGACTCCGTATGCTTTTGATTCACTCATGCGTTTTTTAAAATATTATACGTGGATCGGTCTGCGCAGCGCCGATGCATCTCAAACAAGCCTGGTGTGTGTGTGTTTCCCGCTAGCGTTGCTGAGAAAGATGAGACGTATTCAGTGACGTAAGACCTGGCTCTGTTGTGGCTCTCTAGCCTGTGGAAACGCAAACGGTTCTTAGCAGGCTCCTCAGTTGAACCAACTATGAACTGGGACTAGCTCTGGCTCCGATCTAGCTCTAGCACTGCCTTGGTGGAAAAGGGGTATTTGATGTCTTTTTTGTGTTTGCTCATCTGTAATATGTCTTTAAAATATTTCCTATCTAGACATTTAGAAACTATCTTTAAGGTGTTTATGATTTAGCAAAACTGCTTTTTCTAAGATTTTTATCAGTTGTTTAACAGATTAAGCACTCTTCAGCAGACAAATGCACTCTAAAAATGCTGGGTAGTTTTAACCCAAATTTGGGGTTTGGACAAACCCTAACCCTAACGGCTGGGTTTGTCCATACTTGACCAAAATTTTATGGAAGCTTTTTTGCGACTTTTTTATCAATTCTGACTTTATATCTCACAATTCTGACTTTAACTCGTAATTCTGACTTTAACTCGTAATTCTGACTTTATATCTCACAATTCTGACTTTATATCTCATAATTCTGACTTTATATCTCGCAATTCTGACTTTATATCTCATAATTCTGACTTTATATCTCACAATTCTGACTTTAACTCGCAATTCTGACTTTATATCTCACAATTCTGACTTTAACTCACAATTCTGACTTTAACTCGCAATTCTGACTTTATATCTCACAATTCTGACTTTAACTCGCAATTCTGACTTTATATCTCACAATTCTGACTTTGACTCGCAATTCTGACTTTATATCTCACAATTCTGACTTTATATCTCACAATTCTGACTTTATATCTCACAATTCTGACTTTATATCTCACAATTCTGACTTTAACTCGCAATTCTGACTTTATATCACACAATTCTGACTTTATATCTCACAATTCTGACTTTATATCTCACAATTCTGACTTTATATCTCGCAATTCTGACTTTATAACTCACAATTCTGACTTTATATCTCACAATTCTGACTTTAACTCGCAATTCTGACTTTATATCTCACAATTCTGACTTTAACTCGCAATTCTGACTTTATATCTCATAATTCTGACTTTATATCACACAATTCTGACTTTATATCTCACAATTCTGACTTTATATCTCACAATTCTGACTTTAACTCGCAATTCTGACTTTATATCACACAATTCTGACTTTATATCTCACAATTCTGACTTTATATCACACAATTCTGACTTTATATCTCACAATTCTGACTTTATATCTCACAATTCTGACTTTATATCTCACAATTCTGACTTTATATCTCACAATTCTGACTTTATATCTCACAATTCTGACTTTAACTCGCAATTCTGACTTTATATCTCACAATTCTGACTTTAACTCGCAATTCTGACTTTATATCTCATAATTCTGACTTTATATCTCACAATTCTGACTTTATATCTCACAATTCTGACTTTATATCTCGCAATTCTGACTTTATAACTCACAATTCTGACTTTATATCTCGCAATTCTGACTTTATAACTCACAATTCTGACTTTATATCTCGCAATTCTGACTTTATATCTCACAATTCTGACTTTATATCTCGCAATTCTGACTTTATATCTCGCAATTCTGACTTTATATCTCACAATTCTGACTTTATATCTCACAATTCTGACTTTATATCTCGCAATTCTGACTTTATAACTCACAATTCTGACTTTATATCTCGCAATTCTGACTTTATAACTCACAATTCTGACTTTATATCTCACAATTCTGACTTTATATCTCACAATTCTGACTTTAACTCGCAATTCTGACTTTATATCTCACAATTCTGACTTTAACTCGCAATTCTGACTTTATATCACACAATTCTGACTTTATATCTCACAATTCTGACTTTATATCTCACAATTCTGACTTTATATCTCACATTTCTGACTTTATATCTCACAATTCTGACTTTATAACTCGTAATTCTGACTTTATAACTCGTAATTCTGACTTTATAACTCATAATTCTGACTTTATATCTCACAATTCTGACTTTATATCTCGCAATTCTGACTTTATATCACACAATTCTGACTTTATATCTCACAATTCTGACTTTATATCTCGCAATTCTGACTTTATCTCTCACAATTCTGACTTTATAACTCGTAATTCTGACTTTATATCTCACAATTCTGACTTTATATCTCACAATTCTGACTTTATAACTCGCAATTCTGACTTTATAACTCGTAATTCTGACTTTATAACTCGTAATTCTGACTTTATATCTCACAATTCTGACTTTATATCTCACAATTCTGACTTTATATCTCGCAATTCTGACTTTATATCACACAATTCTGACTTTATATCTCACAATTCTGACTTTATATCTCGCAATTCTGACTTTATCTCTCACAATTCTGACTTTATAACTCGTAATTCTGACTTTATATCTCACAATTCTGACTTTATATCTCACAATTCTGACTTTATATCTCACAATTCTGACTTTATATCTCGCAATTCTGACTTTATAACTCGTAATTCTGACTTTATATCTCACAATTCTGACTTTATATCTCACAATTCTGACTTTATATCTCACAATTCTGACTTTATATCTCACAATTCTGACTTTATATCTCATAATTCTGACTTTATATCTCATAATTCTGACTTTATATCTCACAATTCTGACTATATCTCACAATTCTGACTTTAACTCGCAATTCTGACTTTATATCTCACAATTCTGACTTCATATCTCGCAATTCTGACTTCATATCTCGCAATTCTGACTTTATATCTCACAATTCTGACTTTAACTCGCAATTCTGACTTTATATCTCACAATTCTGACTTCATATCTCGCAATTCTGACTTTATATCTCGCAATTCTGACTTTATATCTCGCAATTCTGACTTCATATCTCGCAATTCTGACTTCATATCTCGTAATTCTGACTTTATATCTCACAATTCTGACTTTAACTCGCAATTCTGACTTTATATCTCACAATTCTGACTTCATATCTCGCAATTCTGACTTTATATCTCGCAATTCTGACTTTATATCTCGCAATTCTGACTTCATATCTCGCAATTCTGACTTCATATCTCGTAATTCTGACTTTATATCTCACAATTCTGACTTCATATCTCGCAATTCTGACTTCATATCTCGCAATTCTGACTTTATATCTCACAATTCTGACTTTAACTCGCAATTCTGACTTTATATCTCACAATTCTGACTTCATATCTCGCAATTCTGACTTCATATCTCGCAATTCTGACTTTATATCTCACAATTCTGACTTCATATCTCGCAATTCTGACTTTATATCTCACAATTCTGACTTTAACTCGCAATTCTGACTTTATATCTCACAATTCTGACTTCATATCTCGCAATTCTGACTTTATATCTCGCAATTCTGACTTTATATCTCGCAATTCTGACTTCATATCTCGCAATTCTGACTTCATATCTCACAATTCTGACTTCATATCTCGCAATTCTGACTTTATATCTCACAATTCTGACTTTATATCTCGCAATTCTGACTTTATATCTCACAATTCTGACTTTAACTCGCAATTCTGACTTTATATCTCACAATTCTGACTTCATATCTCGCAATTCTGACTTTATATCTCACAATTCTGACTTTATATCTCGCAATTCTGACTTCATATCTCGCAATTCTGACTTCATATCTCGTAATTCTGACTTTATATCTCACAATTCTGACTTCATATCTCGCAATTCTGACTTCATATCTCGTAATTCTGACTTTATATCTCACAATTCTGACTTCATATCTCGCAATTCTGACTTCATATCTCGCAATTCTGACTTTATATCTCACAATTCTGACTTTATATCTCACAATTCTGACTTTATATCTCACAATTCTGACTTTATATCTCATAATTCTGACTTTATATCTCACAATTCTGACTTTATATCTCACAATTCTGACTTTATATCTCACAATTCTGACTTTAACTCGCAATTCTGACTTTATATCTCACAATTCTGACTTTATATCTCACAATTCTGACTTTATATCTCACAATTCTGACTTTAACTCGCAATTCTGACTTTATATCTCACAATTCTGACTTTATAACTCACAATTCTGACTTTAACTCGCAATTCTGACTTTATAACTCGTAATTATGACTTTATATCTCACAATTCTGACTTTATATCTCACAATTCTGACTTTATATCTCACAATTCTGACTTCATATCTCGCAATTCTGACTTTATATCTCACAATTCTGACTTCATATCTCACAATTCTGACTTCATATCTCACAATTATGACTTTATATCTCGCAATTCTGACTTCATATCTCGCAATTCTGACTTTATAACTCGTAATTATGACTTTATATCTCACAATTCTGACTTTATATCTCACAATTCTGACTTTATATCTCACAATTCTGACTTTATATCTCACAATTCTGACTTTATATCTCACAATTCTGACTTTAACTCGCAATTCTGACTTTATAACTCGTAATTATGACTTTATATCTCACAATTCTGACTTTATATCTCACAATTCTGACTTTATATCTCACAATTCTGACTTTAACTCGCAATTCTGACTTTATAACTCGTAATTATGACTTTATATCTCACAATTCTGACTTTATATCTCACAATTCTGACTTTAACTCGCAATTCTGACTTTATAACTCGTAATTATGACTTTATATCTCACAATTCTGACTTTATATCTCACAATTCTGACTTTATATCTCGTAATTCTGACTTTATATCTCACAATTCTGACTTTATATCTCGTAATTCTGACTTTATATCTCACAATTATGACTTTATATCACACAATTATGACTTTATATCTCGCAATTATGACTTTATATCTCACAATTCTGACTTTATATCTCACAATTATGACTTTATATCTCACAATTATGACTTTATATCACACAATTATGACTTTATATCTCGCAATTATGACTTTATATCTCACAATTCTGACTTTATATCTCACAATTCTGACTTTATATCTCGCAATTATGACTTTATATCTCACAATTATGACTTTATATCACACAATTCTGACTTTATATCTCACAATTCTGACTTTATATCTCGCAATTATGACTTTATATCTCACAATTATGACTTTATATCACACAATTCTGACTTTATATCTCACAATTCTGACTTTATATCTCGTAATTCTGACTTTATATCTCACAATTCTGACTTTATATCTCGTAATTCTGACTTTATATCTCACAATTATGACTTTATATCACACAATTATGACTTTATATCTCGCAATTATGACTTTATATCTCACAATTCTGACTTTATATCTCGTAATTCTGACTTTATATCTCACAATTCTGACTTTATATCTCGTAATTCTGACTTTATATCTCACAATTCTGACTTTATATCTCGTAATTCTGACTTTATATCTCGTAATTCTGACTTTATATCTCACAATTCTGACTTTATATCTCTCAATTATGACTTTATATCACACAATTATGACTTTATATCTCGCAATTATGACTTTATATCTCACAATTCTGACTTTATATCTCGTAATTCTGACTTTATATCTCACAATTCTGACTTTATTTCTCACAATTCTGACTTTATATCTCGTAATTCTGACTTTATATCTCGTAATTCTGACTTTATATCTCACAATTCTGACTTTATATCTCGTAATTCTGACTTTATATCTCGTAATTCTGACTTTATATCTCACAATTCTGACTTTATATCACACAATTATGAGAAAAAAGTCACGAAAACAAGCTTTCATCAAATGTGGTTAAAAACAACCCAGCAATTTTTTAGAGTGTGCTATCTGCAGCTGTCAAAAGTCTTGCTGACAAATAAACATGAATTATTCTGCCCGTGTAACACGGGGAACGAGTAAACATTGTTTTGCATACACTACCAACATTGTTCCAATACAAAACCAGTTGAAAATCAGCGAATTTAGATTTTAAATGTTGCATACCAATTGAAATGTCAGCTTCTATTATAGTTCATGGTAGATATATCTGCTTGATTTATATATTTTTGAATAGAGAAAGAATAATCAAATGCTATTTGTGAAGTACACTGGATTAAACCACTCTAGCATGTCATAAAACGCATGCATTCAGCCGTGCACAGAAGGTTCCAGCCAAGAAGATGCAATTTAATAGATTCAGGAAGGTGCAAAGGTATATGGGCCTCATGTGCCAATGCCAATGGTTTTCAGCGGGCAAGCAAACCCATCTGCTGAAATTAACTTAAGAGGGCTGGTTCAATAAAAGAAGAAGAAAAAAAACTTTATGAAAATGCCAACTTCATTACACAATCCATTATAGCGCAGTGCCATGCGAGTGATTTATGCCGTGCCGCATTTCGTGGTCTAAATAAGCCACGGAAGAGCGCGGTTGATTCTGACCTTTCCACAAAACACACAGAGACTAACGATAACGGTCTCGCTGACTCAACCCAACATAATGTGCATCTGTTGGTTAATTACATTTTAATCTAATTGTTGTCTTTCTGGAGTAATGAAGCACAAAATCGTTTCATAATTCACAGGCTGTGCGACACATTAGTCTTTCTCTTTAACTTCAAACTGAGATGCAGAGCGAATGCACCACAAAAAAAAAACATTTACACTCGCCAATTTAGCTCTCAGCATGAATGCGGTGTGATTTTACCTTTGTTCCCTTTTACATCAAGGCAAAACCTCAAGTAAAAGCCACCGTGACTGAATGGACAGGGCTACATGTTGCTACTGGATAAACAAGTAATCTCAATGCCTGTGGCTTGTAATTGAATCAGGCTTTCAGAAGCACAATGGTTGGTGTGTTTCAACACAATTATGATGGACGCTATATTGATCCAGCCGTATTTTGCACGTCGCCGTCAAAACCACCCTGACCCCTTTTGCTCACAGCTGAGAAAAAAGGCAGAAAGGATGCAATCTGATATTTGCAAAAACTACGCAATAATGTTAGCATGTGAATGTGCAAAACTATTAGGCCTACTCATTATATGAAACGTTTAAAAGTTGAAAAGCAATCCAACAACAAATAGCCATCCGCAGGAGCACCACAATTTTGGGCCCTATGAAAGAATATGAGGTTGGGCATAAACATACAGGCCAACCTATAGCGATACAATTTAATGTATATCTGTGTTAAATAGCACAATACCTGCTTCTCATCTCCATCACCTTCTCCTTCCCGACCTGCATATTCCCCTTCCCAGAGCTGAGCTTGGGTTGATACGGTCTTTGCAAACTGATTGTTTCTGTCGCTCGTTTAAAGCTTCTATCATAACTCAGCTGTTTAGTTTAGCTACACATCTCATCTTGCACTTTATGACTGAGGCGTTGTGCTGGAATTCGCGCTCAGCAGCTGTGAACAAAGCCCGCAGAACTTTATATTTGTTCGGTTGACTGTATTTTATTTTGATCCTGAACAGGCTGTGATGTCAAATTGGCAGTTCTAGAACTTATTATGCGGCGCGACGCGCCGGCGCGATCACTTGGATTTTTCCCTCAGCAGTGGAAACATTGGAATTCATTTATTTCGTTTCATTTTCTTAACAATTAAGATGCTGCATGTGTTTATCCAGTCTAATCGAAGTGTGCGTCTCTCCCCCGACATTCCCAGCAAAAATCCCGCCCCTCTCAGAAAATACATAAAACTGACTTTACTGAGCTAAATGCGTTTAAAAGTAGCCTATTAAAATGGTACAATGGCATTGCTCAGTTAAATGTGTTGGGAAATCGGCCATTTTGTCCCGCGTCAGCATTTATTCAAAAGTTAATAACACTCAACATTCAAAAGGCAAATAAGGATTTATTGACGACCCGACCGACCGCGACCCAAATATCATTAAAAATATTTTGGGATGACTCGTAACCGCGGGTAACCGCGGGTGACCGCAGGCACCCGCTCATTTTGGATCAACCCGCGCATCACTGGAAACAATACTCTGTTATTTATTCATTTTATATGCGTACATTAAAAATGACTACAAAATGTCAAGCCTTTCAAAACGAAAGAGAACAACAGGATGTGCTTTTCTGTCTCCATCTCCTTGAACGTCTTTCTGGCTCACGTGCACAAAAATGAACCAAAACACAGCGAATACTTGACACTCAGACTGACATGAGAAATATAAATATAAACCTTTAAATGCCTACTTCATCTTCTTTTTTTTGGATTATGTGACGTTAAATGCATTATATAAGTCACATTTACACACAGGTGGGGTAAAATGCCCCCACTCTGACAAAGCAATTAGCTTTATAAGTACAAGCATGTTTAAGCTTAAAATTAAAAAGACATGCCAAAATAACAGTAGATAAATATGAATATTATTAATGAACCATTTTGAAAATCAACCTTTTTGAAAAATATTGTTAGCTGATGCTAACTAGATAGCTGATGCTAACATGAGGCAATTTTTAAATATAAAGTCCAAATATTTTTATTCTACCACCTAGTTAGATTACATTTGATGGAAAAACTAAGAATGTGATGTTCAGAACATGGCAACTACAGTATTTATGATAGTGGGAAGCAATACTCCATGGGGGCGTTTTACACCACAGACTAGTACACGCTAAAAAATGCTGGGTTATAAACAACCCAAGTTTGAATTTTTGGGTTGAAAATGGACAAACCCAGCAATTGGATTGTTTTAAGCAAACATTTAACCCAACCGCTGGGCTAAAACAACTCATTCACTATGTTAAAACAACCCAACTGCTGGGTTAAAACAACCCATTCACTGGGTTAAAAGCAACCCAAGTCGGGTCGAAAATGGACAAACCCAGCAATTGGGTTGTTTTAAGCAAACATTTAACCCAACCGCTGGGTTAAACAACCCAAGTCGGATTGAAAATGGACAAACCCAGCAATTGGATTGTTTTAACCTTGCAATTGGGTTGTTTTAACCCAGCGATTGGGTTGTTTTAAGCAAACATTTAACCCAACCGCTGGGCTAAAACAACCCATTCACTGGGTTAAAACAACCCAATTGCTGGGTTAAAACAACCCATTCACTGGGTTAAAAGCAACCCAAGTCGGGTCGAAAATGGACACACCCAGCTATTGGGTTGTTTTAAGCAAACATTTAACCCAACCGCTGGTTTAAAACAACCCAAGTCGGATTGAAAATGGACAAACCCAGCAATTGGATTGTTTTAACCTTGCAATTGGGTTGTTTTAACCCAGCGATTGGGTTGTTTTAAGCAAACATTTAACCTAACCACTGGGTTAAAACAACCCAAGTCGGATTGAAAATGGACAAACCCAGCAATTGGGTTGTTTTAACCTAGCAATTGGGTTGTTTTAACTCAGCAATTGGATTGTTTTAAGCAAACATTTAACCCAACCGCTGGGCTAAAACAACCCAATTGCTGGGTTAAAACAACCCATTCACTGGGTTAAAAGCAACCCAAGTCGGGTCGAAAATGGACAAACCCAGCAATTGGATTGTTTTAAGCAAACATTTAACCCAACCGCTGGGTTAAAACAACCCAAGACAGACTGAAAATGGACAAAACCAGCAATTTGGTTGTTTTAACCTAGCAATTGGATTGTTTTAAGCAAACATTTAACCCAATCGCTGGGCTAAAACAACCCATTCACTGGGTTAAAACAATCCAACTGCTGGGTTAAAAAAAAACATTCACTGGGTTAAAAGCAACCCAAGTCGGGTTAAAAATGGACAAACCCAGCAATTGGATTGTTTTAAGCAAACATTTAACCCAACCGCTGGGTTAAACAACCCATTCACTCGGTTAAAACAACCCAATTGCTGGGTTTGTCCATTTTTAACCCGACTTGGGTTGCTTTTAACCCAGCAATTTTTAGAATGTAACCATCAAAAAAAAAAAAAAAAGTTATTTCATTTTGAAAATATAATAATATTTTCCTTAAATAACAAGTACTCACTAACTATAGGCATTGCTCTTCTCATATCATATAAACCTGTGATGTTCTGCAAAACAGCAAGCCTTAAAACACTTTTTTCCCTTACTGTTAAAAATTAAATCTGTTTTCTCTCAGGTACATCATCAGTGTAAGCTTGGCAGTGAAACCTTCAACATCACTCCGGTCAAAGTAGTCCACAGCAACAATAAAAACGTATCTTGATTTTATCTAGTGGTTATTTTGGGAAAAACAGCAGGGGGGCGTTTTACCCCATGGGGGCGTCCCCCCTCCCCCCCCCCCCCCACCCTATCTCTACAAAGCATGTGCACTAAAAAAAAAAAAAAGCTTATAAATTCCCCACAAACTTACATGTAAACTCCTGTTACAACACAAATCCTGTTCTCAACAGCTTTTTGTATTACAAATAAATGAACGCTACACTCATTATTATTGAAGTCCATCTTCAAAGCGTTTCTGGAAAAGTTCAGTCTGAATGCACAATGAATGCTGGGCCTGAGCTCATGAATATGCATGTCAATTGTTTGCCAATGAATGTAATATTTCTAAATATTGTTAAATAAATAAGAACAGGCAGCAGTGAAATGCAGTTACACTCACAAGGTTCATCAAAGCCATAACAAGCATCTTAATTAACAACCAAACCCACCGCCCCAACAGCACTGATGGGGTACTGATCCGTTCCACAGTGAGCTGCATTAAAAGAACTTCGTTTTAAAGGATTTCTTGTTGGTAATGCAGTGCAAAAGGCAGTAAAATTGTGATAATTAAGTAAAACTGGGTAACATTTTAGAATGCCATTCCGTCATTAATGAATACACACACTCTAAAAAAATACTGGGTTAAAACAAATGGGTTGTTTTAACCCAGCGATTGGGTTGTTTTAAGCAAACATTTAACCCAACTGCTGGGTTAAAACAACCCATTCACTAGGTTAAAACGACCCATTCACTAGGTTAAAACAACCCAATTGCTGGGTTAAAACAACCCATTCACTGGGTTAAAACAACCCATTCACTGGGTTAAAACAACTCAGAAGACTAATCCAAATAATTAGTAATTACTTTAGAAGGATGTAGTAACATTTGAGTAATTACTAGTGGGTTACCATGATCTTCACTTTAGAAGACTGATCCAAATAATTTGTAATTACTTTAGAAGGATGTAGTAACACTTGAGTAATTACTAGTGGGTTACCATAATCTTCACTTTAGAAGACTGATCCAAATAATTAGTATTACTTTAGAAGGATGTAGTAACATTTGAGTAATTACTAGTGGGTTACCATGATCTTCACTTTAGAAGACTGATCCAAATAATTAGTAACTGCTTTAGAAGGATTTAGTAACTGTTGAGTAATTACTAGTGGGTTACCAAGATCTTCACTTTAGAAGACTGATCCAAATAATTAGTAATTACTTTAGAAGGATGTAGTAACACTTGAGTAATTACTAGTGGGTTACTATGATCTTCACTTTAGAAGACTGATCCAAATAATTAGTAATTACTTTAGAAGGATTTAGTAACTCTTGAGTAATTACTAGTGGGTTACCATTATCTTCAATATAGAAGACTGATCCAAATAATTAGTAATTACTTTAGAAGGATGTAGTAACACTTGAGTAATTACTAGTGGGTTACCATGATCTTCACTTTAGGAGACTGATCCAAATAATTAGTAATTACTTTAGAAGGATGTAGTAACATTTGAGTAATTACTAGTGGGTTACCATTATCTTCACTTTAGAAGACTGATCCAAATAATTAGTAATTACTTTAGAAGGATGTAGTAACACTTGAGTAATTACTAGTGGGTTACCATGATCTTCACTTTAGAAGACTGATCCAAATAATTAGTAATTACTTTAGAAGGATGTAGTAACACTTGAGTAATTACTAGTGGGTTACTATGATCTTCACTTTAGAAGACTGATCCAAATAATTAGTAATTACTTTAGAAGGATATAGTAACACTTGAGTAATTACTAGTGGGTTACTATGATCTTCACTTTAGAAGACTGATCCAAATAATTAGTAATTACTTTAGAAGGATTTAGTAACTCTTGAGTAATTACTAGTGGGTTACCATTATCTTCAATATAGAAGACTGATCCAAATAATTAGTAATTACTTTAGAAGGATGTAGTAACACTTGAGTAATTACTAGTGGGTTACCATGATCTTCACTTTAGAAGACTGATCCAAATAATTAGTAATTTCTTTAGAAGGATGTAGTAACATTTGAGTAATTACTAGTGGGTTACCATTATCTTCACTTTAGAAGACTGATCCAAATAATTAGTAATTACTTTAGAAGGATGTAGTAACATTTGAGTAATTACTAGTGGGTTACCATGATCTTCACTTTAGAAGACTGATCCAAATAATTAGTATTACTTTAGAAGGATGTAGTAACACTTGAGTAATTACTAGTGGGTTACCATGATCTTCACTTTAGAAGACTGATCCAAATAATTAGTAATTACTTTAGAAGGATGTAGTAACACTTGAGTAATTACTAGTGGGTTACCATAATCTTCACTTTAGAAGACTGATCCAAATAATTAGTATTACTTTAGAAGGATGTAGTAACATTTGAGTAATTACTAGTGGGTTACCATGATCTTCACTTTAGAAGACTGATCCAAATAATTAGTAACTGCTTTAGAAGGATTTAGTAACTGTTGAGTAATTACTAGTGGGTTACCAAGATCTTCACTTTAGAAGACTGATCCAAATAATTAGTAATTACTTTAGAAGGATGTAGTAACACTTGAGTAATTACTAGTGGGTTACTATGATCTTCACTTTAGAAGACTGATCCAAATAATTAGTAATTACTTTAGAAGGATTTAGTAACTCTTGAGTAATTACTAGTGGGTTACCATTATCTTCAATATAGAAGACTGATCCAAATAATTAGTAATTACTTTAGAAGGATGTAGTAACACTTGAGTAATTACTAGTGGGTTACCATGATCTTCACTTTAGGAGACTGATCCAAATAATTAGTAATTACTTTAGAAGGATGTAGTAACATTTGAGTAATTACTAGTGGGTTACCATTATCTTCACTTTAGAAGACTGATCCAAATAATTAGTAATTACTTTAGAAGGATGTAGTAACACTTGAGTAATTACTAGTGGGTTACCATGATCTTCACTTTAGAAGACTGATCCAAATAATTAGTAATTACTTTAGAAGGATGTAGTAACACTTGAGTAATTACTAGTGGGTTACTATGATCTTCACTTTAGAAGACTGATCCAAATAATTAGTAATTACTTTAGAAGGATATAGTAACACTTGAGTAATTACTAGTGGGTTACTATGATCTTCACTTTAGAAGACTGATCCAAATAATTAGTAATTACTTTAGAAGGATTTAGTAACTCTTGAGTAATTACTAGTGGGTTACCATTATCTTCAATATAGAAGACTGATCCAAATAATTAGTAATTACTTTAGAAGGATGTAGTAACACTTGAGTAATTACTAGTGGGTTACCATGATCTTCACTTTAGAAGACTGATCCAAATAATTAGTAATTTCTTTAGAAGGATGTAGTAACATTTGAGTAATTACTAGTGGGTTACCATTATCTTCACTTTAGAAGACTGATCCAAATAATTAGTAATTACTTTAGAAGGATGTAGTAACATTTGAGTAATTACTAGTGGGTTACCATGATCTTCACTTTAGAAGACTGATCCAAATAATTAGTATTACTTTAGAAGGATGTAGTAACACTTGAGTAATTACTAGTGGGTTACCATGATCTTCACTTTAGAAGACTGATCCAAAT
The DNA here is from genome assembly GCA_023566225.1 of Romanogobio albipinnatus. NCBI lineage: Eukaryota > Metazoa > Chordata > Actinopteri > Cypriniformes > Gobionidae > Romanogobio > Romanogobio albipinnatus. The sequence continues at coordinate 56,020,686 of CM042245.1, read as the reverse complement.
AATTAGTAATTACTTTAGAAGGATGTAGTAACACTTGAGTAATTACTAGTGGGTTACTATGATCTTCACTTTAGAAGACTGATCCAAATAATTAGTAATTACTTTAGAAGGATGTAGTAACACTTGAGTAATTACTAGTGGGTTACTATGATCTTCACTTTAGAAGACTGATCCAAATAATTAGTAATTACTTTAGAAGGATTTAGTAACACTTGAGTAATTACTAGTGGGTTACCATGATCTTCACTTTAGAAGACTGATCCAAATAATTAGTAATTACTTTAGAAGGATGTAGTAACACTTGAGTAATTACTAGTGGGTTACCATGATCTTCACTTTAGAAGACTGATCCAAATAATTAGTAATTACTTTAGAAGGATGTAGTAACACTTGAGTAATTACTAGTGGGTTACTATGATCTTCACTTTAGAAGACTGATCCAAATAATTAGTAATTACTTTAGAAGGATGTAGTAACACTTGAGTAATTACTAGTGGGTTACTATGATCTTCACTTTAGAAGACTGATCCAAATAATTAGTAATTACTTTAGAAGGATTTAGTAACACTTGAGTAATTACTAGTGGGTTACCATAATCTTCACTTTAGAAGACTGATCCAAATAATTAGTAATTACTTTAGAAGGATGTAGTAACACTTGAGTAATTACTAGTGGGTTACCATAATCTTCACTTTAGAAGACGGATCCAAATAATTAGTAATTACTTTAGAAGGATGTAGTAACACTTGAGTAATTACTAGTGGGTTACCATGATCTTTACTTAAGAAGACTGATCCAAATAATTAGTAATTACTTTAGAAGGATTTAGTAACACTTGAGTAATTACTAGTGGGTTACTATGATCTTCACTTTAGAAGACTGATCCAAATAATTAGTAACTGCTTTAGAAGGATGTAGTAACTATTGAGTAATTACTAGTGGGTTACCATGATCTTCACTTAAGAAGACTGATCCAAATAATTAGTAACTGCTTTAGAAGGATGTAGTAACACTTGAGTAATTACTAGTGGGTTACCATGATCTTCACTTTAAAAGACTGATCCAAATAATTAGTAATTACTTTAGAAGGATTTAGTAACACTTGAGTAATTACTAGTGGGTTACTATGATCTTCACTTTAGAAGACTGATCCAAATAATTAGTAACTGCTTTAGAAGGATGTAGTAACATTTGAGTAATTACTAGTGGGTTACCATGATCTTCACTTTAGAAGACTGATCCAAATAATTAGTAACTGCTTTAGAAGGATGTAGTAACACTTGAGTAATTACTAGTGGGTTACCATGATCTTCACTTTAAAAGACTGATCCAAATAATTAGTAATTACTTTAGAAGGATGTAGTAACACTTGAGTAATTACTATCCAAAACTTTACAAGAACATTACAATGACTTCAGTCACTACTAGAGAGTTATCATGATCTTCACTTTAGAATACTGATCCAAATAATTAGGTATTTTGTAATACTTGAGTCATTACTATTGGGTTACTATGACCTTCACTTTAGAACGAATGATACATTATGCATTATTCACATTTATTATGAACCTGTAAATAGTAGTTATTAGTAGTTCTCTAGGTGTAATATATATATATAAATAGTGCATTAACAAGTTTCTTGTTAGGTAATATTTGTTACTAGAATGTTAATAGTGCATTACTCATTATTCATTAATGAAGGCACAGTATTCTAAAGTGTTACAGAAAATAATTACACATGGACAATTTTACTAATTGGACAATTTGCTTATCATACTGTTAATGTAGAAAGTTAAAAAGTTTTTCTAGCATTCCCATTGAGTAGTTAAAAAGTGTGCCGTTTTTTAAAAAAATATGCGAACACTAAGGAAATATAATTCCATTTTATCATTCTGCAAACACTATGAGAATTTGAATGTTCTCTGAACGTTTAAAAAACGTTTCTGCAACATTCCATGAAACCTTTGTGTGCTAAGGTTTTGAGAACATTATTAAAGCGTTCCATTAACGTTACTGGAAGAACGTTTGCTCATAATGCTCAGAATGTTCCCTGTTGCCTGGGGGGCAGTCGACAGCAAGGCAGCTCACTACATTTTATAGTGCATATATTACTCAACGGCATTATGCATGTAACAGCCCTTCCTCTTTCACTCTGCCAAATGCCAACTGGAGGCACTTCATAGCCCTCAGAAATCTCATGTGGTAAGACCCCACCTGCAGGGCTGCCCTGATAAATCACTTCCCCAATGAATTGCATCTGAATTGCACCTGCCGTGCGCGGGGACCGTTGGAGGAATGGAAATCAGGGGACTAACAGCCTGTGGCCGTCCTCTCGCTATGCATCCTAATGCTGTAGCGATTACCTAAACAGGAGTTCTGACGGGGTACTCCATATGCCCCATTCAGAATCACAATGCGCTGGCATCGGGGTGCAATGCACTCTCTGGGTTTTCAGTAGTGTTGTAGTCAAGACCACCTAAACCGAGACCAAGTCGAGACCAAGACCAGCGTGTGCCGAGACCAAGACAAGACCAAGACTTTGTGGGGTTGAGACCAAGTCTCACTCCTTAAATTAATCTAAAAGATCCATATCTACTGTCTGAGAAATGTCTTATATTTAATGAACAAAGACACTATAGCGCTGTTACCAATCAAATCACTGACAATAAAATTCATGGCACAGAAGTTGCATCTGAATTGGTACAATTACACCTGCATAAATAATGTTCAGATTAATTTAACATTAAAACATGAATCATTTATTCAACCGATTTGTTCAAAGCAGCCGATTCATTTAATAACACGGCCGAATTAGCAAAGACAGTTTAAAATGTAATTTAATATTAACTTATTGTTTATTGAACGTTTGTATAAATCAATATCATTTGCAATCACGCTTATATTCATGAAAACAGCTCTCTTGCTCCTGCAATATTGCTTAATTATATTCTATGTTATATAAAAAAAACAAAATCTCAGAATTTTGTGGGCATTTATATTAATTTTGGGCATTTTTGAGACAATGATGCATTGATTTTGAACCCGGCAGCACAGTAACAAAAGAAATGCAGTCGAGACCGAGACAAGACCAAGAACTTTAAAAAATAAGGTCTTAAAGGATTAGTTCACTTTTAAATAAACTTTTGCTGATCATTTACTCACCCTCATGTCATCCATCTTTCTTTCTTCAGTCGAAAAGAAATGAAGGGTTTAATGAAAACATTCCAGGATATTTCTCAATGGACTTCAATGGGCTCCAAACGGTTCAAGGTCCAAATGACAGTTTCAGTGCAGCTTCAAAGGGCTTTAAACGACACCAGACGATGAATAAGAGTCTTATCTAGCCAAACGATCAGTCATTTAAAAAAATAATAAACAAGTTTAAGTTTTATAAGTGAAGAAAGAGCTAAGCCGTAAGGCGAAGCTCTCGATTTACCGGTCAATCTACGTTCCTACTCTCACCTATGGTCATGAGCTTTGGGTCATGACCGAAAGGACAAGATCCCGGATACAGGCGGCCGAAATGAGCTTTCTCCGAAGGGTGGCTGGGCGTTCCCTTAGAGATAGGGTGAGAAGCTCAGTCACTCGGGAGGAACTCGGAGTAGAGCCACTGCTCCTCCACATCGAGAGGGGACAGCTGAGGTGGCTCGGGCATCTGTTCCGGATGCCTCCTGAGCGCCTTCCCGGGAAGGTGTTTCGGGCATGTCCAACCGGGAGGAGGCCCCGGGGAAGACCAAGGACACGCTGGAGGGACTATGTCTCCCGGCTGGCCTTGGAACGCCTCGGTGTCCCCCCGGAAGAGCTGGAGGAAGTGTCTAGGGAGAGGGAAGTCTGGGCATCTCTGCTTAGACTGCTGCCCCCGCGACCCGGCCCCGGATAAAGCGGAAGAAGATGGATGGATGGAAGTTTTATAAGCACAAATGCTCTGTTCTGTGATGCGCGTTCGTGACGTCACGTAATACGCAATTTCGCTTAAAAAGTCACGCTTGACGTGGGCGGAAGTACCGAGTCAGTGTTTACAAGTTAAACGTGCACATATAGTCAAAGGCCGTTTACAAAAAAATGGAGTTAAAAGGTAAAGCAACGATGTCGGAGGATTTTGAACTTCGAGGAGAAGATGAGATGGAGTTTTTCGCCCTGACCTCCCTTTTTGAACCGGAATACACAGATGAAGAAATTAGACAGATGGAAGAGACTCCTGCGTCGACACACACACCTCTCAAGCATCGGGCAGACGAAGATCTAACGAGACGTGGTGGTGCACATGTGGCAAATGCCAACCATTGCCATCAGAGGAAGAATCTCAATGCTGCCACAACTGGACCATTTCAATCCCGCCATAATGCTGCGTTCATACCAAACGCGAATAGAGCGTCAGGAGCGAGTGATTTCAATGTTAAGTCAATGGAAAGGTGCGTTGACGCGCGTCTGGAGGTCCTGCGGAGCGATGGATGCGATTCCACCTCATTCGCTCGTCCAGTTTGCGCAAATTACGCAAATTTGACGCGAATTGAGCGTCTTGCGCGAGTAGTGCTTTTTGTGCATTCATGCGTTTGAAGTGAATTCGCGTCTGACGCCCGAGTTGAAAAATTTGAACTTTGGCATCAATTCGCGCCGTGTTAACCAATCAGGAGCCTGCTTGCTGCTGTCATGTGGTAAAGTGACGTGATGAGAAACCCTGCATACTTTAAAAATACTACTATTGTGTCACAAAATGTAGTTTTAAGACTCTTCAGGTGAGAATGTAGTTGTTTAAAGCTCAAATCTGTGGTTTATTTATAAAGAGAGCGCCTATTTCAAAAAAATTATCCTGCGTTTTTGGAGTTGTGAGATCCAGGCGATCAGCGGCGCTCAGCGCTCATTAACCCCGGCGAGAGCAGCCTTTCCTCGGCCAGTCCTTCTGGCGTTTGCCGCTGGCTCTGATGTCCTGTAGGGGTTCGTCTTGTGTGGATCTAACGGCCGATCTTTGGAGTCATGAATCTATCATTTGTTGTCTGCCAAATCGTTTTGACTGAGGGCAAAGAGAAGTTTCATAACTTTACTGTTTAGGATATTTAAATATACATGCAGTGAAGATAATGTAGGAGTTGCCTGGACCACATTTGTGTGGCTATTAATGTTTAATATATATTTTTAATGAAAATGAAAAGAGGTAGAGTGGTGTTTTATGACACATTTCTCCTGGAGCGCCTTGAATGCGCGTCTATTTCGATACATATGCGCGTCCAATTCGCTGTGGACGCGCGAATGGATTCAAAATGTTCAAGCGTCCAACTAGACGCGGTAGACGTGATTTTGACGCTCTATTCGTGTTTGGTGTGAACGCAGCATTCGAATCAGTCATTGAGTCAGCTGGTGAGACCCTGGTTCCATCTCGCTGCATTACCCAACAAAATGGATTCCCACCGTTACTGAGCAACAGCGTTTTAGAGGTGTTTTTTAGTTTGCCCAAAATGAACTGGAGACGCCGTCCGTAATTGCGTATTACGTGATGTCACGAACGCACATCACAGAACTTTGTGCTTATAAAACTTAAACTTGTTTATTATTTTTTTAAATGACCAATCGTTTGGCTAGATAAGACCCTTATTCATCGCCTGGTGTCGTTTAAAGCCCTTTGAAGCTGCACTGAAACTGTCATTTGGACCTTGAACCGTTTGGAGCCCATTGAAGTCCATTATATGGAGAAATATCCTGGAATGTTTTCATCAAAAACCTTAATTTCTTTTCGACTGAAGAAAGAAAGATGGATGACATGAGGGTGAGTAAATGATCAGCAAAAGTTTATTTAAAAGTGAACTAATTCTTTAAGAGTAGTACAACACTAGTTTATAGTGGATAATCTTAACATCGGCGTATTTCAAACTGTGCTCTTTAAAGTGGGTCAGTTTTCACCATTAATTTGCACATTCAAATCTACTTACTAATGAGGAAGAACACAAACCTCAATCTACGACAATGCACAAGTCTATGCAAAGTAATGAGCCATTTGTATTTGAACTCTGTATCTGATACAAACAAACGCACTTTGCATTTTTAATAAGTTTGAGGCTTCCACAACTTCAGATAATTGGTCTGATCTTTTGACACGCTCACAATGCCGTTTGTGTCAGACCGCATCTATTGTCTCGAATGACTCAAGAAACTCTCTCAAGCAAGCAAGATATACATCCTCAGCCTGAAAATCTGAATGTATAGCACTCACAAATGTCGCATTAGTGACCATCTAATAATAACGGCATTTCATTGGCCTTTAAACAGCCATGCTCGAAAAACAACATGCCTGAGGACCCATTACCATGCACAACACCCAAGACAACGTCTCTTCTAATCGTGTTTAACGCGATTGCTTCCTGATTTCAAAGTCTGGCAGCTGACATGGTCTTACAGAAAAAGATCTGCGCTTGCAATATGGGACATGCGTCATTTACCGCGGATGGGTCGTTGGGCACAGTGTGTCTACATCAATCAGTCAAATCATGGTCAGCTAATGAGTGTGGAATAAACAGTAGAGTTTCATTAACATCGTGTCGTTATTTGGCACAGGACGGCCGTGAGTTGTTCCTATGACAACTACAATGAGCAGTCGGCCAGAAGTGTTATTTAGACTGCTTATTAAACATGACCGTGTTAAAATCTATTGTTGTCAAGAGGCCACTTGAACTTCAGTCTACAGACATGGGAGACACTGTGTGCGGCCCATCCCGACTCCTAGAGGCGGTGTTCTTCTAGAAAAGACGAGATTGTAACAGGTTGTCACTGCTGAACTTCAGCTGTTTACATACATAAATAATGACAGTGAAAGAGCCCCCTGGTTCGCTTAATTCCCAGCGACAAGCATAGCAAAATGTTCACTTCACTGCCGTGTTTGCCCAGAAACAGTGATCTTCCTGCTGGGTAGGGGGATGTACATTTAGACTACAATAGAGTTTGGGCAGCGTCATTCTCCGAAAACATCCTGCCTTGAGATTCTTCCAGGCCACGCTCTGTCACAACATATTTCAAACAACAGTAGTTTGAGTTATGTGAGGTCACCCGCGGTTATGAAGACCTTGACTACTTCATAGAACAACTGAAGAAGACTTCAAAGTAAGCAAGCAGAAACTTGCGTACCCAGGAAAACTCTTTGGATAAGTATTTTCTCTCAAGGATACAATGGCAAAAAAAATTTTGTTTCATCCTACACCCTTTTAATGCCCAACTGATATTTTTAACCACTAAACTATACTATAACCACCATTCACAACAACTACAGACTCTGGCCCCATTCCCAGGCCCCAAAAGGGGGGTCAAACAGCCTCGTAATGTTGTCAAACGTGACGGAGAGACATACGTCCCTAATTCTAGTTGGGAAATAATCATTTTGAGCCATAATATTTGCATTAAAATTTGAACACATGTACCTTTTATTGGTATGCCTATTGCCTAATATGTCAAAAATGTGAAATGTTTCTTGTCTTGTTACACTCAGGAATGACATGAATCACGTAAATGGATGTAAGTCGAGTGGTTTGCATCCCTGTACATTAACATTTCTATCATAAAAACAGTTGACCTGTATTAAATGTTTTGCCATTTGCATCTTACCTCACTCTCTTTCAATGTTAAACTGACGCTTGGTGCTGGAATTCACACTCTACTTCTGTGAACAACAGGCCTCCCCTACTTTGATTTGATTGGCCATCCCAGTCATTTTGACATTGACAAGCGCTGTTAGGCCGCTGAGGCAGACCAGAATAAAAATGTTACTTTTAAACCTTTTTTTTCATCCAAATAACATAAAGAGCGCTGCACAATGGAGTGCAGCAGAGCAGTGCAAGAATTTCAAATATTGGGGGGGACAATTTGGCCATTTCTACTTATTGGGGGGGACCACCATTCACAACAACCACAGACTACGCCCCATTTCCAGGCCCTAGAATGGCAAGAAAATGGGGCGTATGTTAACCTGCTAATAGCCTCACAATGATGAGACCCATCTGCTATGATGACCCCAACAATTTTGTTGAAATTGTCTTGATTGTAGGTTTTTACCCGGCCCACTACTACATTACACTACGTCCACTATTCACAACAGCAACTCATTCCCATTCCCAGGCCTCATGAAAGGACCTTTTATGTGACCCTGCCTACCTCAAACATCATACTTTTGGCAAACATGATGGAGACACATCAGCCATGATGACCCCAACAATTTTGCCAAATTTGGCAAATACTGGCTGGTCTAAATTGTCAGTTTCATCCTACACCCTTTCTATGCCCAACTGATATTTTTAACCACTACACTGTACTATAACCACCATTCACAACAGCTACAGACTCTGGCCCCATTCCCAGACCCAAGAAATAACTTCTTATGTGACCAGCTAAGCTCAAACCTCATACTTTTGACTCTGGGTACAGACTACAGACAACTACAGACTGGCCCTATTCCCAGGCCTCAAAAGGGGGCTCAAACAGCCTCATAATGCTGTCAAACGTGATGGAAACACATACGCCCCCATGACCCCAACATTTTTGTCGAACTTGGTCTTGATTGTAGTTTCAAAACCGACACCTTTTTAATTCCCAACCCAAATTGTTAACCACTACACTTTTGACCATTAACAACAGACTATGCCCCATTTTCAGGCCCCAGAAAAGCAAGGTTATACTCACAAAATCTACAGACTCTGTCCCATCCTCAGGCCCAGAAAGGACCTCTTATGTGACCCTGCTTACTTCAAACATCATACTTTTGGCAAATATGACTTATCTGCCATGATGACCCCAACAATTTTGTCAAACTTGGCAAATACTGGCTGATTGTAGGTTTCAACCTACACCCTTTCAATGCCCAAACCATATTTTTAACCACTACACTGTACTACAACCACCATTCACAACAACTACAGACTCTTGCCCCATTCCCAGGCCCCAGAAGGGGGATTTAGATCAAACATCATACTTTTGGCAAACATGATGGAGACACATCAGCCATGATGACCCCAACAAATTTGTCAAACTTGGCAAATACTGGCTGGTCAAAATTGTAGGTTTCAACCTACACCCTTTCAATGCTCAGCCAAGATTTTTAACCACAACACTGTACTATAAACTCCATTGACAACAGCTACACCCCAGAAAGGCAAGGTTAGACCTCTTATGCAACCCTGCTTACCTAAAACACCTTCATAACATTGGCAAACATGATGAAGACACAACGACCCAAGTATTTTGTAAAACTTGCCAAATATATTCTGGTCTTGATTGGGTTTTAGTCTACACCCTTTCAACTCCCAGCCCAGATTATTGCACCCTAACCCCACACCTCGGAAGGGTTAGACTCTTGGCAAGACTCGACTCAACATCTGGACTTAATCTGGGCCCTCTCCCAATCCCCAGAAGAACAAGGTGAGTGCGCTTACCTTAAAAAGCCTCAAGATGTTGGCGACCATGATGGAGACGGAGCTGGCAGCTGCACCAATGACTCCAATGATTTTGTCGGGCTTGGCAAATATGGGCTGGTCTCCATTAGCACAGCGTACATCCGAGCCATCGCGCTCAATGAGAGCTTGTACAAAGGTAAGCGACTGCTCCAGGGCGTAGGTGTCCCGTGAGCAGGTGTCCAGGATACGGGCACCCAGCGTCACGTTGGGTAGCAGCTCGGGGTCTTTGTTGATAAGGTCGATGGCAAACAGCATTGCCTCCAGTCTGTGAATACCCTTCTCCTTCTTTAACTCTCCACAGGGAACACCACGCTCACCCCGGGAATGAACCGGAAACAGGCCACCCAGGATGATGTCGCCATCCAGACGGATAGAGTGGGCATACTCAATAGGTGGTGTCTCCACCCGCTGGAGGGAGACCGGTAACCAGTAGCAGAGGAAGAAGAGGAGCTGGTATTGAGTCCGACTTAAGCGTAAAAGATCCATATCCACAGGGTTGTTGGGGACAATGCGAGAAAGTGTAAGTCGGAAAATTCCAGGTGATGGGATTGAGGACTAACGGGGCAGCAGGTAGACGGTAACATCCATGCCCATTTCAAAGCTGAAGTCGAGCACCTTGACCATTTAGGGCGTGGCCACGGGAACGTCTCACAGGGCACAAACGTCCGGTGTGCATGTCATGTGACTGATATAAGGAGACGTCAGACAACAAGTGCCTCCAAAAACCTCACATCTTCAGAAGCATCTAAATAAAAGCAAACATTGTATGAGTGGCTGCACAAAGAGAAATCAAACATGAATCTGACACAAAGCAAACTCATCAAGCACACGGACATCTTGACAGAAAGGAAATTACATCACAGTCATTTGGAGCTCGGTGTGGTCCTTCATTTCTGCCTCATTGAGTGCACAACAAAATCAAGGCCTGTTCCCTCACATTTGCATAGGCAACCACAGACATTTCGCAGTGTGTCTATTTGTGGACAATGAAGCTGTCGGGTTGATTTTTACAGTTCAGCTTGTGGATTGGAGTGGGACAGAGAGTAATCAAGGTTATGGTTAGATCTTCATATCAGTTTTTGTCAGGATGCACATATGTAGAAATTTGGGGAAATGCAGATATCCAGTAATTATTTTGATGTTAATGTTTAATTATATTATACACAAAAAAATGTAATAATAAAAATAATATCAGTATAGTCACCGATATATTGTGTGTTCTTAAAATTTTAGGGTGATTTCAAACAGACAGCATTTGAAGTATTATATATATATAGCTACAGTATACACACCGATCAGGCATAACATTATGCCATGTGTTCCCTAGGTAAGTGACGCACACGCACCCGGCCTTCCAGAAAACCTTCTTCCATTGCTCCGTGGTCCAGTTCTGATGCTCACGTGTGCCCCCTGTTGGCACTTTCGGCGGTGGACAGGGGTCAGCATGGGCACCCTGACTGGTCAGCGGCTATGCCGCCCCATACGCAACAAACTGAGATGCTCTGTGTATTCTGACACATTTCTATCAGAACCAGCATTAACTTCTTGAGCAGTTTGAGCTCCAGTAGCTCGTCTGTTTGATCGGACCACACGGGCCAGCCTTCGCTCCCCACGTGCATCAATGAGCCTCGGCCGCCCATGACCCTGTCGCCGGTTCTCCACTGTTCCTTCCACTTTTGATAGAGACTGACCACTGCAGACCGGGAACACCCCACAAGAGCTGCAGTTTTGGAGATGCTCTGACCCAGTCGTCTAGCCATCACAATTTGGCCCTTGTCAAACTCGCTCAAATCCTTACGCTTGCCCATTTTTCCTGCTTCTAACACGTCAATTCTGAGGACAAAATGTTCACTTGCTGCCTAATATATCCCACCCACTAACAGCTGATGAAGAGATAATCAGTGTTATTCACCAGTCATAATGTTATGCCTGATCGGTGCACACACACACACACACACACTATATGTATAATATTTCAAAAGCTTTCAAAATCACTCTAAAATGTTAAGAACACACAATATTTTGGTGACTGTACTGATATTGTTATTTGTATTATTAAATATTTTTTTGTTTGTTAGCCAAACCACACAAAGCTCCAAAGGTAGCTAATATTACACTGTCGTTGGCACACACCCAAGCACCTAAAACCTTCCAGAGAGTCGAGACAGAGAGAACCTCTCGTGAAACACCTCCACATCTCCACTAGAACGGAGAGCCATCGTTTGACTACGCGCAGCGAGCGCGGTTACGCACAGCCTCGCGCTTCCGAGAGAGAGACACATGCCGCGCAATCTGCCGCCTCCGTGCGCCAAGAGCATCACTCCACACCGCAGAGGAAGTCCACTGCACACTTCTGAATGCATGAGACCGCGCTCTCCTGGAGAGCCACTGAAATCCCCCACACTAACCCAGACACTAGGGAAAGATCGAATTACTCCTGGATCTCACTGCGAACTTTATATCAGCATATTTATTCTGTTCTAATGCTCTATTCCATGCATATATTCTACACGCTGTTTTTCTTTGGGAACGACCAGTGCGCATTGGTTTCTCGAGTGCAGGGACACACTTCTGCCCGCTTGAATTGAAACGCATTTGCATATGCGACGCTCCATGCATAATTGG